>MU825420.1:0-15700 GCA_029204205.1 Desmophyllum pertusum | reverse complement strand
CCCCCCCCCCCCCCCCCCCCTCCCCCCCCCCCCCCCTCAAAATCAAAATGATAAAATGGTCCCATCACTAACAGGGTTCACACGGGTCCTTGAAATCCTGGAAAGTTCCTGGAAATTCTGTTCTGGCATTTTTGTCCAGCGACGCGCAAAGTACGCGAAAAAAAACAAGTGATTGTTTTAACAGGTTCCTGGACAAGTTTCCTGGAAATCTCCGTAAATTCAATGGAAAAATTCAGTGACATGAAGACAAGCCACAAACGGGCACAACATAAACTAAATCGGCGTGGAGGAAATTCTCGAAAAATTAGAAAAAGATATGTTGTGAAACAACCAAATACATAAAGTTGTGCATTTGGTGTCTGGAAAATCTACAGCGGACTCTTGGAAAAGTTCTGGAAAACTGTTGCTGAAAAGGAGTGCGAAACCCTGTATGTATTGAATTAGTTCTCTTATGTTCCTTTCTATTTTTTCCAGCATTTACCGCACTGTTCTTCACACTGCTGTTGATGAAAACTGGATGGCATTAACATGATCACGTTAATTCTCCTATGTCAAGGTGTTAAAGTTAAAGCCACGGAAAGAGGTGAGAAGTTGCATGCTTTTGGGCCAGGGTTCAACGATGGCGGGGGGAGGTCCTTGGGGGGGGGGGGGGGGCGGGGGGGCCGCAGGTCCCTCGTCTGAGCAGCAATACCTCATGACTACACAAAACCAGGATCAATAAGTAGCTCTGGCAGACTTTTTAGCTCCTTTGTTAAGCCTTACCTGCATGCCTGAAACCAAGTTTATTGGCAAGCTACTTAGTTTATAAAACATTTAACTAGCGGTCCTATAAAAGTGAAAAACAAAGCAAACTACTTTGTCTTCAATCTGAAATACTGAATACTGAATACTGAAATTTTTTTTTTCACTGAATACAATCCTACTAGTAACCACTTACAACGGATGCGGGAATCGAAAATTGAAGTATCGATTGAAAACAAAAAATGAATTATTTAAGGTTATGTTGGTTGCTGTGAATTTAGTGAAAACTCTTCTCTATAAGGGACGTGTTCTCAGTTAATGGTCATCGGATAAACCATAAACTCGATGAAAAAACATCTGATCGCACTTCAGAGTTCGCTCTTCTCACCCTCGGTTCATTTCAACATCGTCAATTACTGCAGGGTTCGAGATAAGGGGTGTTTTAATTTAGGTCATGGGCGAACTTTTGTTTGGAGATAGTGGGGGATTCAAAAAATAAGCTTTTGAAAAGAGGTTTTGAGATAGGCCAATAGTAAACTGCTGAAAAAAACAGGATACAAGCAAAACCAAGGGGAATGGGTTTCCAGTCCAAGATAGTGGGGGATTCGAGATAAAGCCGGGGTTTCGAGATAGCCCTGCCACAGTCTACTGTTACTATTTTTTGGACAAGAAAAGGTAACCCTTTCATATCACATACAGTTGAAATACTGACATCCCTTTTACGACTTCAACTAAAAACCATTTTCGCGGGGTCTAGTAGTCCCCTTATAAAATAATTGGATGAATCAGCCCGTTTAGGTGGTCATCTGAAAGGCCCTTTGATGTCTCTGTATTGAGTTTTTCCGTTTACCCGATGTGGGGGAAATCCAAAGTCGTTGATCGACGAATTGCCGGATTAATTTAAACAACGATACATCGGAGATTGAAGGGGACTATTTACAAATTTATCGTGATGCGATAGAATATTTGAAAAATATCTAATGCGGCGGAAAATGCCTTACCCAAAAATTAACGGACAACAAAAACAACACGATTTTGGTTTTACAAAAAATTTTGTGACGATTTGTTTAAAAAAAATAGCGTGATCGAAATATCGCAAGGTCCGCCAGGTAAAAGGTCCACATAGAAAGGCTCCCCTTTTTAAAACCACCTTAAATGACAGTTTTCCTCCCTCACCCTTTTCTATAGTTCAACTCATGAAAATCCCTACCCTTGTTTATTACCTCGCCATCACCTGAAAAAGCTAAGACAACTCCTTCCGGACTGGTAGCCTACCCATATTAGTCCATTTATAGGGAGTACCCCACTCCCCCTTCCCGCGGCCCATGGGGGCATATAACCTATACTGTGACTTATTTCGCGTGGTGTCTTCCAGATAATTTGTTAGGAGGCTTCAATAATTTGCTGTTCTTTTTTATTACAGGCTAATGGAAAATACTCCTGTTAATGCCTTTTGCAGCACCGAGAAAAGGAAACATCAGTGTTGTGAAGTTCTACTCTATGGCCGGAGAAAGGAAGGCAAGAATCTTACCATTGACTGGAATAAAGTTGAAAGATAAAGGTCTGTTCAGTGCTATTCATCCAGGTTGGTGCGGTTTTCAGTTTTCAGCAGTGTAGAATTTCACCAGGCTCTAGAGATCTGGACTGGAAAATTCCTCCATACTCTAAAGACATCTGGACCCTTTGCATTTTTTGTCCCACCCATTCAGGAGATCTTTGACTGTAATTTCCCCCGAGACTCGCAGAGATCTGGAACTGGACCTATCTGAGATCTGCAATGAAATTCACTTCAGGACTCCCATAGATCTGGGCTATAATTCCCACCAGAACTCTGGAGATCTGGACTGGATATCTAGACGGTGGAATAGATAGAATTCCCCCTAAATTCCACTTTGGAAACATTCCAGGTTTCAAAACTACAACAGAGATTGCAGTTGGATTTCACACAAGATTCTACGGCCCTTGGAAACCAACCTGGTGACGCAGAGAATTCTGGTTGAATTCCATTGGAATTCAAGGTCAATTTTACCAAGGAGGGATATTGATTGATCGTACAGTGGACATCATATAAAATGTTAATTTTATTAGAAAAATGGTTTGGTGCTATCAATTTAGGAGTTTCAGAGCGTTTGAAATTCGGTAAATTATTTAGGTAAATTGTTTGCGGACATTTTTGTAGAGCGAAAAACACAACACTCTACATGTTGCTGTTATGGAAAGGACACACCAACAAGTAGGTTAGAAATGTTACTGAAAGAGAGTAAGCTGGTACAGGAATCATATGGAAAAACCCAGAAACAAGGTTATCTTCCTTACACAGTAACTTGTAAACATACGGGAAGTGGGAAGTTGCAGGTTCAGGTCAGCCGGCTTTACCCTCTCGTCCTTTGTCTCCACTCGGGAGTATAAATTTGTACTAGCAAATTGTTAGTCATATGGCAACTTGACAAAGTGCTTAGGGGGTAACCTGCAATGGACTAGCATCTCATCCGGAGGGGAACGGGAGGGATTTGTAATACTGGTCCTAGTCAGAATCTGCCCGGGAATTTTACAGCTCCAGCACGCATCTGATCTGTGGCTCCTTTAATCCTTTCTCGACCATTCCCAGAGATCCCCCCCAAACCTTTGGTCAATAAATGTGTTTGGCTTGCACCTAATTTGACGTCTGTGGGATGAAACCATTAGCGTGTGACCATAATCAAATGAAAAGCTATTGTACAGCCTACATTCATGCTAGTGGCTGTTTTGTTTTTTGATAATTTTGCAAAATAGAAATTTCAAGATTCTTTACTCAGTTTGAAACTAAGGCACGTCATTTTGGGAGTTTAAAGCGGTTAAATCCTTTTGATTGGAACAGGTCAATTTTACTGGATGATGTAAAGAGAGCTTGAGGAACCTTTTGGCTAAAGTAGGGTGGCATGAAATACACAGATATAGAGAGATACAAAGTACAATTTATGGAAAGCTTAAAAAAAAAAAACAGTATAGACTTATTGTTTGAAGTATGAAATAAAAAATAAACTATCTAGTAGGCATAGCTGTGCAGTCCTGTTTTCTCTGCTTCCAAAGAATAAATCTAGTTCTGGCTCGAAAGGTGGAGCTTGTCGCACGAACGATTTTGGACGGGAGGGATTGGGTACGGAGATGAGGGAGTGGGTCGCCCCCAATCCCTGCTCATATATCATACCGCCATCTTTTGTGTACATTCCCAGAGGGGAATAAACACATTGACCCTAAGAGAAAAGCGGCGGACTATCATCATAGGCATGCAATGCGTGGCCCAAAGCACAACTATGACGCTAGATCAATATTATACTTCTTTTTATAGGTACCAAAAACACTCTCAGGTGGGTGGAAGGGAGAAAGGAAAGAGAAAGAACACGGGGGTTGGCTGTTGAAAGGCAAAACGTCCCCAGTGTGTGTTGCAAATGTTGTTTAAAATCTCTGGTGCAGGCTACCACACTAGCTGTACAAATAATAAAGGTACAGCAAAATTCATAATATATGCATAGTCAGGCACAGTGAGATAAAAAAATTAATTCATGCCTGGATCCTTCAAAATAATGTTATTTTCCTATAAATTCCATATTGACGTGTACATTCTTTGCATCTGTATTTTTGACATCACCCCACAAATATCCATATTTTGGCTGAGCAATAAATTTCATGTAACCACAGATGTGGATGTTATAGAGAGGTGGACATTGTAGAGAGGTGGACATTATAGAGGGGTGGACATTGTAGAGAGGTGGATGTTATAGAGAGGTGGACATTGTAGAGAGGTGGACACTATAGAGGGGTGGACATTGTAGAGAGGTGGACATTGTAGAGAGGTGGACATTGTAGCGGTGGACGTTGTAGAGAGGTGGCTGTTATAGAGAGGTGGACATTGTAGAGAGGTGGACATTGTAGAGAGGTGGACGTTATAGAGAGGTGGACATTGTAGAGAGGTGGACATTGTAGAGAGGTGGCCATTGTAGAGAGGTTGGACATTGTAGAGAGGTGGCCATTGTAGAGGTGGACGTTGTAGAGAGGTGGCTGTTTATAGAGAGGTGGACATTGTAGAGAGGTGGACATTATAGAGGGGTGGACATTGTAGAGAGGTGGACATTGTAGAGAGGTGGACATTGTAGAGAGGTGGACATTGTAGAGAGGTGGCCATTGTAGAGAGGTGGATGTTATGGAGAGGTGTGCCATTGTAAGAGGCAGACGTTATAGAGAGGTGGACATTATAGAGAGGTGGCCGTTATAGAGAGGTGGCCATTGTAGAGAGGTGGCCATTAGTGGAGGTTCAACTGTACTGTATAATCTTGATTGTCTTTTTTTTTTTCTGTGTTTTTTTTTCTCTCCTTTTTTTTGACATTACAGCAACATCAAACACCAGTGGAGTTAGCAAATGGAAACAAGGAGATCATTGATCTTCTGAATAATCCTGATAAAGCAGCAGAGGTCAGTTTGTTTGATCAGCATTCATAGGACAAACTTATTTCTATTGCCTTCTCTCTCAATTAGTCAAAGGAGGGGAATGGCCGGGGGAATGGCTAAATCAAATGATAATGAAAAGTCATTTAATATATTTGCTTTACCTCAATTGACCTACAATGTGAAATCCATTTCAGATTTTACCGAAAAAGGCCAAGCCACCTGCTGCAGCTGAGATAGGAAGAGGCGGTTCTGTGGAGACAGATACTAATAGTCGTAAGTGATCCTTTGGTCAATGTTGGATGTTTCACGTACATGTTCTTAGCCTAAGGGTTCTTATCATTGGTCGGCAATTTAATGAGATTCGAGTGTCGTAAAACCAAAACCTGAAAGCAGTCACAGTGACCAACCACAAAAAACCTAAACAACAGAATGAACCAAAGAAAACTCGAAATAAATACACGTGGCCAGTGCCAAGTGCGGGAAAATACGTGTGACAAGTCACAATTGGTTTTGATTTTAAATCTAATTGGCAGTGGCTTGGTGAGTGTTTTAAACACAGAGTGTAGTAAGCCTCCGCGAGCAAACGGGGAAACATTTGTTGCGGACGCAAAATGTTTCTGAAAGAATTCAGAAACACTTTTTGCGTCTTGGACGCAAAATTTGCGTGCGCGGGCAAACGGGGAAACATTTGCGTCCGCAACAATTGTTTCCGCAACAATGTTTCCTCGTTTGCCACGGCCTTAAGACAACAAAACTTTTAAGTTCATATTACATGAGACGATTTAAATGTTGCGTTAAAGTTAATATCGTGTAACATTGCGCATTTGGCTGATATTAACGCAACATTATGTTGCGACAACATGTTGCAGGTCTTTTTAAAGCAATATGTTGCCCGACGTTATATGCTGTGTTAAGGTAGTACAACTGGCTAAAATGCTCCGAAAAAGGACCCTTTTTGAGAACTGTTTCAAATCCATTTCAAATTCCATAGAAGAAGTTGTTAAGTCAATTTTATCAGAGAAACAGATTCTGAAATCGACATTTTCACTTTCGTAACGGGAATGTGTGAAATTGATTACCTTGCAAGCGGTGTAAAAATCAGTTTTTTCTAATTTTTAGGTTTATGTTTTAATTAGTAGTCATAATTTTGTTTTATAAACAGTTATGAAGAAAATACATGAAATATGAGTTAGCCGCAGTGAAACAGTAAATTCTGTGTTAATTATTAACAGGCATTAAAATCAAGAACATGACTCCCTTAATTTTATTCCAAATTGAATGTTTTTTTGCGGCTAAATGCAGGAAGATTACTTAACATGTGGACAAAAACTGTGCCAAATTTCGTCAGCATTGAGTTTTTCCTAGTGGCAATTTGTTAAATTTTATCACATGTAAGTCAAAAAGACGCCGAATTCGACGAATTCAGCCAGTTTTTCATCGCGATTTCTCTGCAAATTGATCCGCCATCTTGAGCCTTGTACTTACCAGCCTGATCAACATGAGCACACACGAAAAATAATCTGGAATGTTGTGCGAGACTCCCGTGAACAAAATACCAGAGCGCATGTCCTTAGCTTCCACCGTTCGATACTTACGTCTGCAAATCCAAGATGGCGTCTTAAAATGGCGCCCCAGACAACGAAATTCAACTCCGCTTTCTCCAAAACCCGCAAACGGTGGACTCTTATCTTTTGGAATTGATCATAATAATGTTTTATCTACCAGCTGGCTGAAAACGAAGGCAACTTTATATTTTACGACTCAGCCAATTGTACTACCTTAAAAATCATTTTGTGTTACATCACCTTAGTTCACACTCTGATAAGAAACCATGTTTTTTTGCCATTCAGAGCATGGGCACTACAGTGAACTATAAAGTCGACCATGTGATATTTCTAGTATGTACTGTATTTTCATATCTGCTGTCCTGTAAATACTTACTTTCAGGGGGCTAGCAGTGAGGCCTGGGACCTAGTATATATGATTGCACATTTAGAAATTTGGCCGAGCGAGACTAAGTACTGGTTTGTTTAAAATAAACATGGCGGACGATGGCGGACATGATGTGCGTTTGTGTTCGTTCAGAAATATTTTGGCGATTCCACGTTCAAACATCTATGGGAACGATTCGGTCGCTGTTTAACTGAACTTTGGTCATTGTGGGACACCATGGATGAAAATTCCACAGCAAACTCCCGTAGAGGTACGTTTCTCGAATGATTGACAGATTTCTTTACTTGTGCGATCATGTATAGCGGAAAAGCGGCAAGATCAAAGGGCGCTGCCTGCCCCCCCCCCCCCCCCCCCTGCTTACTATAATAGGTAATCTGAGATAAACGTTTATTCACTCTATCAGTTGTTCCAGTTCAAATCAGAGCAGACAATGTGATCATTAACCAACAATACACAACAACTGTTAAAAACGGGAATGTAGCTATCGGACCTGGTAGCCAAGTGGTCAACGCACAAGATGCAACTGCTAAGTAAGTGGAGCTTACTCTAGTACCTGTAGCATGAAGCAATTATGAGTATTTATACCCTCCTGAATAGGTCCCGGGGGGGGGGGGGGGGGTACTCAAAAAAGTTTTATACGTGGAGGCTCCGCCCAGAGGTCCAACCCCTTACCCTTTCATATACCATTTTTCACAGAAAAGGTACCCCTTTCATATACCTTCCATAGAAAATGGTACCCCTTTCATATACCTTCCATAGAAATTATGAAAATGGTACCCCTTTCATATACCTACAGCAGAAGCACTGCATCCCTTTTCTATACCCTTGTAATGAACTTAATGAACACTATATATCACCAGAAATCATCAAGCATTACCAGTAGAGATGTTAACCAAAACAATAATATCATTTACTCGTGAAATCCCTACCCTTTCATATACTTCAACTCGTGAAATCCCTACCCTTTCACATACCTCGAGCCTAAAAAAGGACCCCTTTCGGGCGGAGCCTCCCCGTATAGTCCATTATAGGGAGTACCCCCCCCCCCCCCGGGGAATAGGTTACCTCCCAGTGGCCGACTAGGAATACAGTATTCCAGATAAGAAGCAGGTCTCGAGTCAAAAACCTGACAAATAATGGAAAACTTCAATCTGCAGCAGTGATTAATCTCTAGCTTCTCTTTACCTTCCTATGCCAATTCCAAGTGTAAAGGTCATGAGAATATAGGACCTGATCTTTGACTACAATTCAAATTCTCCCATAAAGAATTAGAGAAAATGTATGAAAAACTGAGCTGAGTCGGTGAATCCAGAGACTCAGAGACCCAAGCAGTGAGGAGAATTTTGACTCTGATATCTTTTTTTCTTAGTGCACGTCCTCAACCCCAGCTATCTGGTCAGAGTAATTATAATGCCAACATAGAAGGTGGTAACGCAAGTATGGGTGACTATTGCGTGACCAATGTGGGCGCAGGACCACCCAGGTAACAAAAATTCAATGCATTGGTTTGCTATCTTTTTTTATGTGCGGACACACCAAACTTATGTTAGCGGTTTTTTAATGACTGTCACAAAAGCAAAACCAAAGTAATCACATTTGGTTTATAATAGTCACAACAACAAACGGAAATAATGCAATAAACCAATCAGAAACTCGAAACAAAAAGCATGCAACCGGTGCCAAGCGCGGGAAAATAACCGGCGGTAAGCGCGGGAAAATAAGCAACCCGTGCCAAGCACGGGAAATCATGAAACCGGGCAACCGGCGGTAAGCGCGGGAAAACGCGCGTAAAACAAGCCTCCTGATTGGTTGAAAAAATCGCATGCAACACGCTCTAACCATTCAGAGCAAACACGAGCTTTTTTAACCAATAGCACACTTGCACGAGTCGTCACTTGACTACAACTACCAGAATTCATTTCGTTTTCCTTTATTATTTTAATTTTCAAATCCCATTGGGGTTTAAATAACAATGGCTCTAATTAGCATGAGAAAAAGAAAAACTGGAGGATTCTGGTAGTTGTAGTCAAATGACGCCATCGTACAAATCTCCTATTAGAGAACTAAAGCAAAACCAAAACCAAAGCAAGCACATTAATTACTTTTGACAAGCCGCTCTTTATAACATCAAAGCTTTCATTTTCAATTTCATTTCAACTGCGGGAAAAACGCTACTTTTATTGCCTGTTCAGGTAGCGCTAAACTGATGAGTGTAGTCTTTTACCTTTCTTTAATTTCCAACACTAAACGTAAATAGAAGATGTAATAATGTAATTAAGCAACGTCCCTTGTTGGTGGGCTAACCTTAGATACATCAAAACAATGCTCCGATAAATAATTCATACAGTTAACACTGAAATATATATATTTTTTTTATTTCTATCAGACGCTCCAAGCACTGCTCTGTGCAATAATTATCAGGAGGGGAGTTTGGAAAATGGGCTTCATGTAGCCATGCTTCCCATAACATGACCTCCTCTGATGCTGGTGCATGCGCTGGTGCGACAGTAGGTGAAACCGCATGCGGCCTGCGGAACAATCCATCGACGCATGCTCGCGCTTGTCCTTCCAGCAAGGAACCTTCCCACAGAACAGAACGACATGCGAGAGAAGATTCGATTCCTGACGGGACCCTCCCTGCGGAAAACAGTTGCGAGAGCTACCACCCCCAACGGCGAAGCCTTACGTCCTGGTGATCCCGGTAGAGCCTGGGGCGAACACTCGT
The DNA here is from genome assembly GCA_029204205.1 of Desmophyllum pertusum. Lineage (NCBI taxonomy): Eukaryota > Metazoa > Cnidaria > Anthozoa > Scleractinia > Caryophylliidae > Desmophyllum > Desmophyllum pertusum. Next base: position 5,856 of record MU825420.1, on the reverse strand, counting down.
TGACTGTTTCAAGCGACAACTCGAGTAGTGGAATTCAAACGTCGAGAAATGAAGATTCTACGGATATCCAGGTGGAAGACGAGAATCCGGAGGATGATCTTCAAGGTCATAAGACATGTGAACGTGACTGCTACCTCATGTAAACTTTTTTGAAGTCGAGGATCAAACAAAGTGGCCGGCGAACTATACATTCAACGCTTTTGCGGTGCATTTGGCTGAGGTTTTATAAAATGCTGCTTTTTGGCGTAATTTTTTAAGGTGCAAACACTGTCACCGCGTTTTTCACAAAACTGTAAGGAACGAAACTAGATTTTCACTAGCGACGCAAGCATAAGTATAAGACAAGTACAGTCGAGGCTGTCTCAGTGAGCGGAAACTTTCGTAAGGAAAGCCTGGGAATAGAGCGGACGTTGTAGCGTAAGTGCAAGTTCGAGATTCACTCGGGCGAAACCGAAAAATAGCCGAAGCACTCCGGAAATTATGGACATGCGTCGGGCCATGAAACCCTCCCTTTAAGAATGGATTGTGTTTGTAGAAATGTATATTAGTGAAACATGTCAAAGAGTTATGTTGAATGGATGAATATAGTTATTTATTTTATTCGAATTCGTAAACAATGAAGGCTGATTATTGAAACGAAGTCGAAGCGATTTCCATTTGTCAGAAATGGCCGGTTTTTGGCTGAATTTTCTCAAACTCATTAATAATTTATCAAGGAAATCATAGTTTTAGTTTCGATGATATAACAAACACTTCGTGTTTTCATTACATTTCCAAACACCTCGAAATTCGTCATAAATACTCCGTATTTTCAACTCTCTTCTCGGGGTCGGAAATCGGATGAAACACTGTCTCTCGTGTTTGATATAATACATAACCATGACTAGGTGAAATGTAACCAAGCCTCTGTATGAAAGCGAGGTTAGGGTGACCATGAGATGATAGAGATCAGAAACTAGTTTACATAATAACAGAATAATTTACATTTGAAAAGAAGGAAGGTTTGTATCACAACAAAGTCACCTCCAGCCTCACTTCTGTTCAAAGGCCGGGATTCTAAGCACACAACTGTAAAATGGACTATTAGACTGCGAACTAGAGGTGGCTATCGGCTGATAGTTGGCGAGGTATGAAGTACCTGACTGTGTCAACTATCAAAGTCGATAGAAACCAAGAGTGAGCAATCTAATTATTTTAGCATAACTCAGTGGCTACTTTATTGACGGTTTGGTGATTACTTTTCGGCCGTAATGCACCAAAAACTGTGCGCACGCTCCAAGAGCCTTCTATCGATCGATAATAAGTGTCTGCGGTGTAGCCAATCAGATTGCGAGTTTGCCAATAGTCAGCCACAAGGTTATGCTGAATCGGGTTTGAAATTTGAAATGGTTGTCTCGTCTGTTTGAGTGGCATACCTGTAAACTAACCTGAGCTAAGTGTATTACCACTATAAAATATTATTTTGGTTATTAAAACATAGTTCACGTAGACTGCGTTTACACGAGGTGTAACAAATGTAATCACATCGGCTTATGACTAAATTGGTGTTTACACGGAATTCTCTAAACGGTGACTAAAAAAAATTGTATTAAAGAAGCTACGTCACGGATGGCGCATCTTGGAAAATATTGGCCAATTTTTTTCAAGTTCGCCGTTCGCAATCCGTCTTAATCTTCTCCATCCTCAACCAGCCTTGTTCCTGTTTGGTTTATTATCACCTCTTTGGTGTTTTTCTACCTTAGTAAACTATTATTTGGAGGATTTTTTCAATTCGAAGGTGATTTTGCACTTGACATAGCTCCTTCAAATCCTGTATAAAATGTCGTTTAAGTATGCAGATGTATGGTAATCTGGTAAACGATCCCTACATGTTAACTATATTGCTTTTAATTTTTCCGTAATAAACTCGACGATTTCAAAACGTTTTACATGAAATTTAGCTACCTGTCGATTCATAATGATCGGCGTAATATCACGAAAAAAAATCCCCAAGTTGATGAATTTCTATATTCTCATTACTTATCAGCTTGACAATGTATTGATATTGTTGGGAGAAATTACATGTTGAATTGACGTTGTTATGATCATGTGTTAATATCGCGTATGCGTGCCAAAAGGAGTTTTTTATAAATAGTACTTTATCAATTCACCTGTTCGTCTCGGCTGGAAGCCATAAAGAATTAAACACTTACGCCAAGATTTTGGAAACATTCGCCGCTTACATTTTTAGAGATAAAAACTAAATGACGTCGCATTGTAGAACGGTTAATTTGGCTGCAACTCATGACGCGCCGAAAACGGTGTTATCTAGTTTTTTTTCCTTCGCGAAGAAAGGTTAGTACAGTAGTACATTATTTTGGAAAATTAATTTATTGAGAAATAGTCAATGACTGCCAACATTGTCGCTTAAAAGTGCTACTAAAGTAACGCAAATGCTACCTAGAAACATGCATATATTCTACATATATTCATCTGGCATCGGGTTTTTGTAAACAATATTGAAAACATTTCCCTGGTCTGTCGATGTATTGTTAATTTGAGCTTTTAAACTGTGAGTAAACAAATGGGATCTCTACTAAGTAGAGCATTTCAAAGCAACGAGATTAGTGGAAAGACTTGTTCAAGCGATATTTCTACTGCAAGGACGTGGAGAAAGAAAAAGATTGTACCACATATACATATTGCTACGCCGACTATACTCCGGAGACGAGCGGCGTTTTATCAAGCACGAGAAGACCCATTCAACAGATAATATTGATAGAAACAAACTTTGGATAAATTGGGCACCACGAAGGTTTTCATGGCCAAATGCTGAGCGCCGGAAAGTAGAGAACAGAAGAAATGAAGAATTTCCAAACGACGGATAATGCTACGACAACTGTACGTATGTGGTCGTATGTAATTGGTGGATTTTATTGATTCGTGTCAAAGCAAACGTTTTAGCAAATGTTTCGTCGACTTACAAATTGATCATTTATGGCAAAAGCGAGTGGTAAGGAAAGATGTTTGAGTTGAACACAGTGCCGGTATTATAATTCAAGCAGGAATATTCACAAATGGGAATAATTTGAGTGATTCAGACGTCTACGCATAAACCACGATACGGAATGAAAAATAATTTGCCACGATTATTGCCAAGTCAAATTTGCTCTCACGCAAAGAACTTATTACATCTTGACGCTCTTCAAATTAATCAACAAAACAACAGTCTAACAGAACAAACAAGGAAATATTAAAAAATTGTGCTTTGATGCAATATATATTTTTTTGAAGCCATATATTGTTGATCCTTTCAAATTCAAGATACTTTCCTTAATAAAAGTGAATCAGAATTGTTCAAAATCATTTCATCAATGTTTATAATATCTGCCAGTCAAAATAAGCCGGCTTAAAAAGTAGCTGGACTTCAGACAGACAAAAGGACTTAATGTTGCCTTATAAAATGAAATGAGCTAATTTTCCATAACTACGACAGTCACTGAAAAACTATTATATTAGAAAATTACAGTAAAAATATAAATTACACTATTAAATTACACTAAGAACTTAGCTAAAAGAAAATGGATTTCTGGTAAACAGACATCTATTACTAAAAAAAGTGTTTAAAAACGTTCAGTTTTATTCGAAGTAGCGTGAATTTTAGGAAACATGAATTCATGTTACTGTGCGAATCAGAAAAGCGTGACACTTTGATATAAGCTTGGATTAAATTGGTCTATTTTCCCCTGTATTTTTATTGCTATTTTCGCAAAGCTTTTCTGCAAAAAAACAAAGTGTAAATTTGAGTTTCCTGACTATTCTTCTTGCGGTTTGATCATGTCAAAGTTAAATTCAAAGTGTTCACGCTGTTTTGATTCGCACAGTAAAAGACGTGCATGATTCTCAAAAAATATTTACTGTAGTAATGGGCTCCTGTTACGAAGGTTGCAATCTTTATCAATAGCTTTCATTACTAGATATATTAATACCACAGGTCGACGGTTCCAACATAATTACTTCTCACTACAGAACTCCTCAGATGTAACTTCTTTTATAATAATTTTGCGTTATGTCACTTGAAATCTTTTTTAATATCAAGCGAAATATTCGTTTTTGTTACGTTTGAGAAACATACTGTTTTCGGGCCGTCATCAATTTTAAAATGCTTTATCTCCAAAATATTAAAAGTGCTGTATCGACATGACGCTGAATTGTCATCAAGATTTATGTCAATTATGTCTGGAGTTACGAATATATAAATAGAAAGCTATTTTTTGATTTCCTCACATCAGAAACGAGAAGGGGTCTGGGAACGAATAAAAACTTCATCAAAAACACTCTCGTACCCAGAGTCACTCGATTCTCCTGGCCAATGTGGTCTAGGCGTTAGGTAAGAGTTGGTAAGAGAATGAAGTACTGTGGAAATAGCTCTGCATGTGCCCTCTTCTTCCCTTTTTGACCAACCTCGAACCCCAGTTCTTGTCCCAACAGTCCTTTCGCCGCCGACTAAGAGACGCGAAAGGGCTGTGGGGACGAGAATGCCTCGAACCCAGTTTGCCTAGTTCTAGGCCTCTATAATTCGCCGCGGTCAATAGTCCATTTTACAGTCGTGTGCTTAGAATCCAGGCCTTTGATCAGAAGCGAGGCTGAGGTGACTTTGTTGTGATACAAACCTTCCTTCTTTCAAATGTAAATTATTCTGTTATTATGTAAACTAGTTTCTGATCTCTATCATCTCATGGTCACCCCTAACCTCGCTTTCATACAGAGGCTTGGTTACATTTCACAGAACTGTAAAATGGTCTATTTGTTTTCAGGTCATTCGTCTCGGATGCAGGATACGTCACCGAATAATGAATTGACCGTGAAGGTCTCTGAGAGAAAGCCGTACAGTTCGCCGTACAGGATTATGGCAAGAACCCAATGTCGTCTTTTCAAGATGGCGGCTGGTCGGGTCTACTACCCAGCCGCCATTTTGAAAAACAACGCCGAGAACACCGCCTGGAAACGAGCGGTTGTTTTTTTTGACTGGAACCTACTGGAAACTATGACAGTCAAAGATTTTGCCATGGAAATGATAACGTCATTCATCAGATAATAGCTTCTCATTTTTAACTGACGAAAAAGCGGCGAAATCAAAGCAATCACGTTTGACTGTGACCAGTTAGCTGGTTGAAAGAGAAGAAGAATCAAAGGAGAACTTCAGGGCGCATCCGGTATCACTTAGAAATTAAACCAGTCCAAACAGCTTATGGGTATCAGCAGTCAGCCGTGGCAATCAGTGTTCAAACTCTCAACCGAGACCTGCAGAGACGCCTAATGTTAGGGGAGGAAAGAGGAATGGGAGAGGCAAGGAAGGAGAGATAACGTATCAAGGCTAACGGATAAATTCCACCGTTTTCAAGTTGCGTGTCGAAGACGGGCCGAGTCAGTCCGTTATCCGTCCGCAAGATGGCATCATTTGGGTGTACTGGAGGCCGAAGGAGCACGACTCAACACACGGTTATCCAGCTGGAGGTGATTACTAGGGAAGATCTAGGCGAACCACTTAACTTTGAACAAACAAGAAAAAAGGAATGATTGATAAACTGTGTCTTCGGACTTAATAATTTTGCCTCAGTGCTTGTTATATTAACACGAGCAATCGCTTTTGAAAAAATCGTTTTGGCAAGGCGGTATTACCGTAAAACATATTATTAGTTACAGTAATTTGTGAGTGTCAATGATATAATTATCGCCAACTTTGTAATGCGCTAGTGGTCGTGAGTGAAATATTTTTTAATCAAGTACTCGCTTTTTAAACTTTTGTGTGGTATGTGATTCTATTTTACATTTTGAGTCTAATTAAATTTACCTTAATTAATAGTTCTGTTCTGC
>MU825419.1:911865-1063539 GCA_029204205.1 Desmophyllum pertusum | reverse complement strand
AGTGCCCTCACCTTTACTGGGCCAGACTATGTATCAATCATTTTTCAACGAAATGTGATATTTTAATAAAAGCGGCTATGGGCCTTTGTCCATAGCCATATTAGTCCAAACAATATTGTTTGATCATTGCCCAGTAAACAGAGCTCAGGCAAGGCAGCTTGGGGTTAAGTTATTTAGGGTTAAAGAGAAAGGCATAAATAACACTCTTGAGCATTATGCAGATCTGCAAATAATAATAGGAGGCGACTTAAATTGCCCATTATCACCTCTAGATAAAACAGGCGGAACTTGTATTCAAAGGAAAAAAAGCGTAATTAGCGAGATCAACCAATTGTGCCAAAATTCCGTATACAAGATATCTGGAGACGCCAACACCCAGATCAGACACAATATACCTGGCGCAACATCTCTTTAAAAATTCAATGCAGATTGGATTACTGGTTTAGCGTCAAAAGATTTATTTTCAACTATTACAAATACAAATATTATAAACACTACAATATCCGACCATAGCGCCATCACTTTCACTATACAATCTAAAGACTATGCTAAACGAGGACCCGGTTTTTGGAAAATTAACAATTCATTGTTAAAAGATGAAAATTTCACAAATGAACTTGCTAACAAAATACCTGAATTTAAAAACAAACATAACTACCTTGCAGACAAAGGCCTCTACTGGGACATGCTCAAAATGGAAGTGAGAGGCTTTTGTGTTCAGTATTCAAAACGGAGAAACAGACTGAAACGAAATGAGGAACGCGATCTCCAAAACAAATTGAGGACTTGATGATTACGCTTCAATCAGATCGATCAAAGAAAATATAACAAAATTATACCGCTTGAGATCACAGCTCATTACGATTGCTGAATATAAAACCCGTGGAGCAATGATTAGAAGCAGAATACGTTGGCACGAAGAAGGGGAAAGAATACTAAATATTTTTTAAATTTAGAAAAGAGAAAGTTTTCTAAAACGCACATTTCCAAATTAAAAGACAGTAACGGCAGTGAAATAACCGATGCGGATGAGATTTTGCAAATGCAAAGAAACTTCTACGAACAGCTTTTACACAAAGATTCCTTGTAATGACGAAGAGAATGAAGCTTTTTTCCGAGATCCAAATCTAGTCAGACTAGACGATAAAGAACAAAAGGAGCTGGAGCGGCCCCTTCTCAAGCTGAGTGCCTTAATGTTCTTAAACAATGTGCCAAAAACAAATGTCCTGGTAGTGATGGTTTCTCAGTTGAGTTTTACCTGCACTTCTGGAGTCTCTTGGGCGAAGAAATGATTACAAAGCTTCAACTACGCCCACAAAACAAAGGGAACTTAAACATAACCCAAAGAACAATGGCGATTTGTAAAGGTGAATACCAAAAAAAAAGTAAGAACAAATTACACCTTGAAAACTGGCGACCATTAACGTTACTTAATGTTGATTATTCAAATATTTGCCACCAAAACAATGGCTTATCAGAATTTCTAAGGTGCCTTCCAACCAAATTAATCAATGAAGACCAAACTGGTTATGTTAAGGGTCGTTCATTGGACAAAAACATAAGACTTATAAATGGACATGTATGAAGATGACGGTATCTGGAGAATATTCCCGGGATGGCGATTTGTCATTGACTTTTAAAAAAGGCGTTCGACAGCGCTCGATTGGGAAACTTCCTTTTTCAAACACTAAACACATTAAATTTCGGCCCCACAAGATAAGACAGTGGGATAAAAAACCTTTATGCTGACTGTTCGAGCTGTGTAATTAACATGATGGCTACGCCTCAGTAGTTCTTTAAACTTGAAAGAGGTGTCCGCCAAGGATGGGCCGCTTTCCGGATACTCTTTTTGTTACATCTGCGCAGAAAGTTCTGGCCGATGCCATCAGAGCAGACAAAAGTATCAAAAGCGGATACAAATTTATGATAAAGAATTTAAAATATCACAATATGCAGATGAACACCACAAGTCTTTGTTTCTGATACAAATTCTGCATCAGAATCTGTTTAAACTACTCGACGCCTTAAAAAATGCTGCAGGCCTTGAGGTAACAAAAGAGGCAAAACAGAAGGTATGTGGCTTGGTGCAAACAAAAAAACAACACGGTAGAACATCTGAACATTTCTTGGCTCGGCAAAGAATCGATTATGTGCAACTCGGTAATACTATTTTTCTTACAATGAAAGAGGTTAACGTTAAGAAAAATTTTGAACAAAAACTGTCTTCAATGAATTCCTTACTAAATATGTGGTATCAAAGAGACCTAACACTATACGGTCGCATTGTTTCATTCTAAAAACTTGGCTCTTTTCAAAACTCGTCCCTCATAATACGTCTGTGCTCACTCTCCCGCCGGCCTTCGCTAAAAACAGTGAATCAAGTTATCAAGAATTTTGTGTGGGCGCAAAGAAAATACCAAAAGTTAAAGTCAAAGAAACGATGATAGGACCTAAAAGAAAAAGGTGGTTTAGGTATGCGCTGACTTCGATATCACTAATAATGCGCTTAAAAGGCAACTTGGATAAGAAGTACTCATGATAGCTACTGGTTGCTCCGCGAGCTGGAGTCACATTCCTGTCTACCTTTCTGACACCATGTAGGTGGCCCTGTTTTTCTCCTTAACGTGTAATTTCGATCTAAAGTGTCACTTAAATTTATAAACATGCCTATTTACTTTCTAATAAAGAAGCTTTCAGATGCTTGGGCAAACTATTAATTCGCATAACTCCATGCTCTAAAAAAGAAATACTTGAAGAGATTCATATGTGAATAATCCGCTTCATCCACAAAAAAAAAAAAAAATGAATGGTTATTCTGTTTACTATAGATGTGGCTATAATGCGGTGTGTCATTAAAATCAAAGATATCCTCTGTTGTGACTCCGTTCCTTTCGTTTTAATGACTTTTGTAGCCCAAGTATAACTCAAAACAAATTTCCTTAAATGTCATTTACGGTGCTATGCAACGCAATTCCCCGGCCGGTCAAACTGGAATAAAAGTTATAAAAGGTAAGCTGCGAGGCGCCTTTGAAGTGAAACTTCAGATTCTGATACAATATCGCTTGATAAGTTATCTTGTAAACTTGCTACAAATTATTTGTTACACAAAAGTTATTCCTCCTACTGCTGAGAAAAATGGTTCAAAAATCTTAATATCAACGATAAGGAGATACAGCAAATTTTATAAGTTACCATTCAGTGTAACGAAGGACATCAAAAACTGTCCTATGTTTTCCAATTTTAAGATTACACCACAACTTTTCTGGCCTACTAATGCGACTCTCTTTCGACAGATGGTTTCAAAGAGACCATGATCTTTTGCCCAGCTGTTGTAACGGACAGGCAAACGCTTACGTCATACTATTTCGTTTACGCTGCCCAACGTTCAGATCTTTTTGGGCCAAGACTTTATCCACTGGGGGGTGGAATAATAAGAACGGCAACTCTAGTCACCCTTGATAAAGACAAAATGTTTTATACGCGTTTTTATTGGACGCCATTCCTCAGAAACTTGGTTTAAACCTTCTGCATGATGATCGCTAAAGTACTACATTTATATAAACGTGCTTCAAGAAATGAGGAGGATACTTTTTGGGATGCCTTTTCGGTTTTTTTCTCAAACAAAAATTAAATATAGAAGACACATAAAGCAAAGCAGGAAGTAAACACTAAAAAAATTAATAATGTTTTGTGACGTTTTCCAGGATTTATACGTATTATATACCGTAAAATTATTTGTAAGTGGAAAAAACAACCCAACTCGTGTAAGCATTGTATTCTAAATATCGTGATTGTAAGTAGGGGTAAGTAGCGCATTGTAAATTAGTGTCAGTATCGTATTGGCAAGTAATGTAAGAATTGTACTGTAAGTACGATAAAATTACGTATTGGTAAGTAGTCACCTTGGTGTTGCCAATTAAAAAATAAAAATAAAAAAATAACAAAAAACTAATTCCATTACCATTACCCATTACCATTACCATTAACCATTTTCATTACCATTAGCATTACCATTAGACCATTAGCCATTACCATTTTCATTACCATTACCATTATCCATTACCATTACTCGGTACCATTACACATTTTCATTACCATTACCATTACCATTACCATTTTTATTACCATTAGCCTTACCATTACCATTACCATTACCCATTACCATTTTTATTACCATTACCATTACCATTACCATTACCATTAACTCATTACCATTACCATTACCATTCCCTTATCAATGCCCCCATTTTACACTACCATTACCATTTACTCGATTACCATTACCATTAACTCATTACCTTACCTATTACCATTTTCATCCCATTACCATTACCATTACCATTACCATTTTACCATTACCATTACCATTACCATTACCATTACCATTACCATTACCATTACCTTACCATTACCTATTACCATTACCATTACCATTACCATTACATTACCATTACTCATTACCATTACCATTATCACATTACCATTACCATTACCATTACCATTACCGATTACCTCTTACCATTACCATTAACTATTACTACCATTACCATTACCATTACCATTACCATTACCATTAACTCATTACATTACCATTACCATTACCATTACCATTACCATTACCATTACCATTACCATTACCATTACCATTAACCATTACCATTAGCCATTACCATTACCATTACCATTACCATTACCATTACCCATTACCATTACCATTACCATTACCATTACCCATTACCATTACCATTACCATTAACTCATTACATTACCATTACCATTACCATTACCATTACCATACCATTACCATTACCATTACGCATTACCATTACCATTACCATTACCATTACCATTACCATTACCATTAACTCATTACCATTACGCATTACCATTACCATTACCATTACCATTACCATTACCATTAACCATTACCATTACCATTACCATTAACCATTACCATTACCATTACCATTACCATTACCATTACCATTACCATTACCATTACCATTACCATTACCATTACCATTACCATTACCATTACATTAACCATTACCATTACCATTACCATTACCATTACCATTACCATTACCATTACCATTAACTCATTCCATTACCATTACATTACCATTACCATTACCATTACCATTACCATTACCATTACCATTACCATTACCATTACATTACCATTACCATTACCATTACCATTACCATTACCATTACCATTATCATTACCATTACCATTACCATTACCATTACCATTACCATTACCATTACCATTACCATTACCATTACCATTACCATTACCATTACCATTACCATTACCATTACCCATACCATTACCATTACCATTACCATTACCATTACCATTACCATTACCATTACATTAACCATTACCATTACCATTACCATTACCATTACCATTACCATTACCATTACCATTACCATTCCATTACCATTACCATTACCATTACCATTACCATTACCATTTTCATTACCATTACCATTACCATTACCATTACCATTACCATTACCATTACCATTACCATTACCATTACCATTACCATTACCATTACCATTACCATTACCATTACCATTACCATTACCATTACCATTACCATTACCATTACCATTACCATTACCATTACCATTACCATTACCATTACCATTAACATTACCATTACCATTACCATTACCATTACCATTATTATTACCATTAGCCATTACCATTACCATTACCATTACCATTTACCTTACCATTACCATTACCATTACCATTACCATTACCATTACCATTACCATTACCATTAACCATTCCATTACCATTACCATTACCATTACCATTACCATTACCATTACCATTACCATTACCATTACCATTACCATTACCATTACCATTACCATTACCATTACCATTACCATTACCATTACCATTACCATTACCATTACCATTACCATTACCATTACCATTACCATTACCATTACATTACCATTACCATTACCATTACCATTACCATTACCATTACCATTACCATTACCATTACCATTACCATTACCATTACCATTACCATTACCATTACCATTACCATTACCATTACCATTACCATTACCATTACCATTACCATTACCATTACCATTACCATTACCATTACCATTACATTACCATTACCATTACCATTACCATTACCATTACCATTACCATTACCATTACCATTACCATTACCATTACCATTACCATTACCATTACCATTACCATTACCATTACCATTACCATTACCATTACCATTACCATTACCATTACCATTACCATTACCATTACCATTACCATTACTCATTCCATTACCATTTACCATTACCATTACTCATTACCATTACCATTACCATTACCATTACCATTACCATTACCATTACCATTACCATTACCATTACCATTACCATTACCATTACCATTACCATTACCATTAACATTACCCATTACCATTACCATTACCATTACCATTACCATTACCATTACCATTACCATTACCATTAACATTACCATTACCATTACCATTACCATTACCATTACCATTACCATTACCATTACCATTACCATTACCATTACCATTACCATTACCATTACCATTACCATTACCATTAACCATTACCATTTTCATTACCATTACCATTACCATTACCATTACCATTACCATTACCATTACCATTACCATTACCATTACCATTACCATTACCATTACCATTACCATTACCATTACCATTACCATTACCATTACCATTACCATTACCATTACCATTACCATTACCATTACCATTACCATTACCATTACCATTACCATTACCATTACCATTACCATTACATTACCATTACCATTACCATTACCATTACTCATTACCATTACCATTACCATTACCATTACCATTACCATTACCATTACCATTACCATTACCATTACCATTACCATTACCATTACCATTACCATTACCATTACCATTACCATTACCATTACCATTACCATTACCATTAACATTACCATTACCATTACCATTACCATTTTCATTACCATTACCATTACCATTACCATTCCATTACCATTACCATTACCATTACCATTACCATTACCATTACCATTACCATTACCATTACCATTACCATTACCATTACCATTACCATTACCATTACCATTACCATTACCATTACCATTACCATTACCATTACCATTACCATTACCATTACCATTACCATTACCCTTACCATTACCATTACCATTACCATTACCATTACCATTACCATTACCATTACCATTACCATTACCATTACCATTACCATTACCATTACCATTACCATTACCATTACCATTACCATTACCATTACCATTACCATTACCATTACCATTACATTACCATTACCATTACCATTACCATTACCATTACCATTACCATTACCATTACCATTACCATTACCATTACCATTACCATTACCATTACCATTACCATTACCATTACATTACCATTACCATTACCATTACCATTACCATTACCATTACCATTACCATTACCATTACCATTACCATTTTCATTACCATTACCATTACCATTACCATTACCATTACCATTACCATTACATTACCATTACCATTACCATTACCATTACCATTACCATTACCATTACCATTACCATTACCATTACCATTACATTACCATTACCATTACCATTACCATTACCATTACCATTACCATTACCATTACCATTACCATTACCATTACCATTACCATTACCATTACCATTACCATTACCATTACCATTACCATTACCATTACCATTACCATTACCATTACCATTACCATTACCATTACCATTACCATTACCATTACCATTACCATTACCATTACCATTACCATTCACCATTACCATTACATTACCATTACCATTACCATTACCATTACCATTACCATTACCATTACCATTACCATTACCATTACCATTACCATTACCATTACCATTACCATTACCATTACCATTACCATTACCATTACCATTACCATTACCATTACCATTAACTCATTACCATTACCATTACCATTACCATTACCATTACCATTACCATTACATTACCATTACCATTACCATTACTCATTACCCATTACCATTACCATTACCATTACCATTACCATTAACCATTACCATTACCATTACCATTACCATTACCATTACCATTACCATTACCATTAACCATTACCATTACCATTACCATTACCATTACTATTACCATTACCATTACTATTACCATTACCATTACCATTACCATTACCATTACCATTACCATTACCATTACCATTACCATTACCATTACCATTACCATTACCATTAACTTACCATTACCATTACCATTACCATTAACCATTACCATTACCATTACCATTACCATTACCATTACCATTACCATTACCATTACCATTACCATTACCATTACCATTACCATTACCATTACATTACCATTACCATTACCATTACCATTACCATTACCATTAACTCTACCATTACCATTACCATTACCATTACCATTACCATTACCTATACCATTACCATTACCATTACCATTACCATTACCATTACCATTACCATTACCATTACCATTAACTCATTACATTACCATTACCATTACCATTACCATTACCCATTACCATTACCATTACCATTACCATTACCATTACCATTACCATTACCATTACCATTACCATTACCATTACCATTACCATTACCATTACCATTAACGCATTACCATTACCATTACCATTACCATTACTCATTACCATTACCATTACCATTACCATTACCATTACCATTACCATTACCATTTACCATTACCATTACCATTACCATTACCATTACCATTACCATTACCATTACCATTACCATTACCATTACCATTACCATTACCATTACCATTAACCATTACCATTACCATTACCATTACCATTACCATTACCATTACCATTACTCATTACCATTACATTACCATTACCATTACCATTACCATTACCATTACCATTACCATTACCATTAACCATTACCATTACCATTACCATTACCATTACCATTACCATTACCATTACCATTACCATTACCATTACCATTCCATTACCATTACCATTACCATTACATTACCATTACCATTACCATTACCATTACCATTACCATTACCATTACCATTAACTCATTACCATTACCATTACCATTACCATTACCATTACCATTACCATTACCATTACCATTACCATTACCATTACCATTACCATTAACCATTACCATTACCATTACCATTACCATTACCATTACCATTACCATTACCCATTACCATTACCATTACCATTACCATTACCATTACCATTACCATTACCATTACGCATTACCATTACCATTACCATTACCATTACCATTACCATTACCATTACCATTACCATTACCATTACCATTACCATTTACCATTACCATTACCATTACCATTACCATTTACCATTACCATTACGCATTACCATTACCATTACCATTACCATTTACCATTACCATTACCATTACCATTACCATTACCATTACATTACCATTACCATTACCATTACCATTACCATTACCATTACCATTTACCATTACCATTAACCATTACCATTACCATTACCATTACCCATTACCATTACCATTACCATTACCATTACCATTACCATTACCATTACCATTACGCATTACCATACCATTAACCATTACCATTAAATTACCATTACCATTACCATTACCATTACCATTAACTTACCATTACCATTTACATTACCATTACCCATTACCATTACCATTACCATTACATTACCATTACCATTACCATTACCATTACCATTACCATTACCATTACCATTACCATTACCATTACCATTACCATTACCATTACCATTAACTCATTACCATTACCATTACCATTACATTACCATTACCATTACCATTACCATTACCATTACCATTACCATTACCATTACCATTAACCATTACCATTACCATTACCATTACCATTACCATTACCATTACTCATTACCATTACCATTACCATTACCATTACCATTACCATTAACGCATTACCATTACCATTACCATTACCATTACCATTACCATTACCATTACCATTACCATTACCATTACCATTTACCATTACCATTACCATTACCATTACCATTACCATTACCATTACCATTACCATTACCATTACCATTACCATTACCATTACCATTACCATTACCATTACCATTACCATTACCATTACCATTTACCATTACCATTACCATTACCATTACCATTACGCATTACCATTACCATTACCATTACATTACCATTACCATTACCATTACCATTACCATTAACCATTACCATTACCATTACCATTACCATTACCATTACCATTACCATTACCATTACCATTACCCATTACCATTACCATTACCATTACCATTACCATTACCATTACCATTACCATTACCATTACCATTACCATTACCATTACCATTACCATTACCATTACCATTACCATTACCATTACCATTACCATTACATTACATTACCATTACCATTACCATTACCATTACCATTACCATTACCATTACCATTACCATTACCATTACCATTACCATTACGCATTACCATTACCATTACCATTACCATTACCATTACCATTACCATTACCATTACCATTACCATTACCATTACCATTACCATTACCATTACCATTACCATTACCATTACCATTACCATTCCATTACCATTACCATTACCATTACCATTACCATTACCATTACCATTACCATTACCATTACCATTACCATTACCATTACCATTACCATTACCATTACCATTTACCATTACCATTTACCCTACCATTACCATTACCATTACCATTACCATTACCATTACCATTACCATTACCATTACCATTAACCATTACCATTACCATTACCATTACCATTACCATTACCATTACCATTACCATTACCATTACCCATTACCATTACCATTACCATTTACCATTACCATTACCATTACCATTACCATTACCATTACCATTACCATTACCATTACCATTACCATTTACCATTACCATTACCATTACCATTACCATTACCATTACCATTACCATTACCATTACCATTACCATTACCATTACCATTACCATTACCATTACCATTACCATTACCATTACCATTACCATTACGCATTACCATTACCATTACCATTACCATTACCATTACCATTACCATTACCATTACCATTACCATTACCATTACCATTACCATTACCATTACCATTACCATTACCATTACATTACCATTACCATTACCATTACCATTACCCATTACCATTACCATTACCATTACCATTACCATTACCATTACCATTTACCATTACCATTACCATTACCATTACCATTACCATTACCATTACCCATTACCATTACCATTACCATTAGCCATTACCATTACCATTACCATTACCATTACCATTACCATTAGCCATTACCATTACCATTACCATTACCATTACCATTACCATTACCATTACCATTACCATTACCATTACCATACCTTACCATTACCATTACCATTACCATTAAACCATTACCATTACCATTACCATTACCATTACCATTACCATTACCATTACCATTACCATTTACCATTACCATTACCATTAACATTACCATTACCATTACCATTACCATTACCATTACCATTACCATTACCATTACCATTACCATTACCATTACCATTACCATTACCATTACCATTACCATTACGCATTACCATTACCATTACCTTACATTACCATTACCATTACCATTACCATTACCATTACCATTACCATTACCATTAGACCATTACATTACCATTAGCCATTACCATTACCATTACCATTACCATTAACCATTACCATTTACCATTACCATTACCATTACCATTACCATTACCATTACCATTACCATTACCATTACCATTACCATTACCATTACCATTACATTACCATTACCATTACCATTACCATTACCCATTACCATTACCATTACCATTACCATTACCATTACCATTTACCATTACCATTACCATTAACCATTACCATTACCATTACCATTACCCATTACCATTACCATTACCATTACCATTACCCATTACCATTACCATTACCATTACCCATTACCATTACCATTACCATTACCATTACCATTACCATTACCATTACCATTACCATTACCATTACCATTACCATTACCCATTACCATTACCATTACCATTACCATTACCATTACGCATTACCATTACCATTACCATTACCATTACCATTACCATTACCATTACCATTACCATTACATTACCATTACCATTACCATTACCATTACCATTACCATTACCATTAACCATTACCATTTACCATTACCATTACCATTACCATTACCATTACCATTACCATTACCATTACCATTACCATTTACCATTACCATTACCATTACCATTACCATTTACCATTACCATTACCATTACCATTACCATTATACCATTACCATTACCATTACCATTACCATACCATTACCATTACCATTACCATACCCATTACCATTACCATTACCATTACCATTACCATTACCATTACCATTACCATTACCATTACCATTACCATTAGCCATTACCATTACCATTACCATTACCATTACCATTACCATTACCATTACCATTACCATTACCATTACCATTACCATTACCATTACCATTAACCATTACCATTACCATTACCATTACCCATTACCATTACCATTACCATTACCATTACCATTACCATTACCATTACCATTACCATTACCATTACCATTACCATTTAACCATTACCATTACCATTACCATTACCATTACCCATTACCATTTACCATTACCATTACCATTACGCATTACCATTACCATTACCATTACCATTACCATTACCATTACCATTACCCATTACCATTACCATTACCATTACCATTACCATTACCATTACCATTACCATTAAACATTACCATTACCATTACCATTACCATTACCATTACCATTACCATTACCATTACCATTACCATTACCATTACCATTACCATTACCATTACCATTACCATTACCATTACCATTACCATTACCATTACGCATTACCATTACCATTACCATTACCATTACCATTACCATTACCATTACCATTACCATTACCTTCAATTACCATTACCATTACCATTACCATTACCATTACCATTACCATTACCATTACCATTACCATTACCATTACCATTACCATTACCATTACCATTACCATTACCATTACCATTACCATTACCATTACCATTACCATTACCATTACCATTACCATTACCATTACCATTAACCATTACCATTACCATTACCATTACCATTACCATTACCATTACCATTACCATTACCATTACGCATTACCATTACCATTACCATTACCATTACCATTACCATTACCATTACCATTACCATTACCATTACCATTACCATTTACATTACCATTACATTACCATTACCATTACCCATTACCATTACCATTACCATTACCATTACCATTACCATTACCATTACCATTACCATTACCATTACCATTACCATTACCATTACCCATTACCATTACCATTACCATTACCATTACCATTACCATTACCATTACCATTACCATTACCATTACCATTACCATTACCATTACCATTACCATTACCATTACCATTACCATTACCATTACCATTACCATTACCATTACCATTACCATTACCATTACCATTACCATTACCATTACCATTACCATTACCATTACCATTACCATTACCATTACCATTACCATTACCATTACCATTACCATTACCATTACCATTACCATTAACCATTACCATTACCATTACCATTACCATTACCATTACCATTACCATTACCATTACCATTACCATTACCATTACCATTACCATTACCATTACCATTACCATTACCATTACCATTACCATTTACCATTACCATTACCATTACCATTACCATTACCATTACCATTACCATTACCATTACCATTACCATTACCATTAGCCATTACCATTACCATTACCATTACCATTACCATTACCATTACCATTACCATTACCATTACCATTACCATTACCATTACCATTACCATTACCATTACCATTACCATTACCATTACCATTACCATTACCATTACCATTACCATTACCATTACCATTACCATTACCATTACCATTACCATTACCATTACCATTACCATTACCATTACCATTACCATTACCATTACCATTACCATTTACCATTACCATTACCATTACCATTACCATTACCATTACATTACCATTACCATTACCATTACCATTACCATTACCATTACCATTACCATTACCATTACCATTACTTACCATTACCATTACCATTACCATTACCATTACCATTACCATTACCATTACCATTACCATTACCATTACATTACCATTACCATTACCATTACCATTACCATTACCATTACCATTACCATTACCATTACCCATTACCATTACCATTACCATTACCATTACCATTTACCATTACCATTACTCATTACCATTACCATTACCATTACCATTACCATTACCATTACCCCATTACCATTACCATTACCATTACCATTACCATTACATTACCATTACGTACCATTACCATTACCATTACCATTACCATTTACCATTACCATTAACCATTACCATTACCATTACCATTACCATTACCATTACATTACCATTACCATTACCATTACCATTACCATTACCATTACCATTACCATTACCATTACCATTACCATTACCATTAACCATTACCATTACCATTACCATTACCATTCCCATTACCATTACCATTACCATTACCATTACCATTACCATTACCATTACCATTACCATTACCATTACCATTACCATTACCATTAGCCATTACCATTACCATTACCATTACCATTACCATTACCATTACCATTACCATTACCATTACCATTACCATTACCATTACCATTACCATTACCATTACCATTACCATTACCATTACCATTACCATTACCATTACCATTACCATTACCATTACCATTACCATTACCATTACCATTACCATTACCATTACCATTACCATTACCATTACCATTTACCATTACCATTACCCATTACCATTACCATTACCATTACCATTACCATTACCATTACCATTACCATTACCATTACCATTACCATTACCATTACCATTACCATTACCATTAACCATTACCATTACCATTACCATTACCATTACCATTACCATTACCATTACCATTACCCATTACCATTACCATTACCATTACCATTACCATTACCATTACCATTACCATTACCATTACCATTACGCATTACCATTACCATTACCATTACCATTACCATTACCGTACCATTACCATTACCATTACCATTACCATTACCATTACCATTACCATTACCATTACCATTACCATTACCATTACGCATTACCATTAACCATTACCATTACCATTACCATTACCATTACCATTACCATTACCATTACCATTACCATTACCATTAACTTTACCATTACCATTACCATTACCATTACCATTACCATTACCATTACCATTACCATTACCATTACCATTACCATACCATTACCATTACCATTACCATTACCATTACCATTACCATTACCATTACCATTACCATTACCATTACCATTACCATTACCATTACCATTACCATTACATTACCATTACATTACCATTACCATTACCATTACCATTACCATTACCATTACCATTACCATTACCATTACCATTACCATTACCATTACCATTACCATTACCATTACCATTACCATTACCATTACCATTACCATTACCATTACCATTACCATTACCATTACCATTACCATTACCATTACCATTACCATTACCATTTTAACCATTACCATTACCATTACCATTACCATTACCATTACCCATTACCATTACCATTACCATAGCCATTACCATTACCATTACCATTACCATTACCATTACCATTACCATTACCATTACCATTACCATTACCCATTACCATTACCATTACCATTACCATTACCATTACCATTACCATTACCCATTACCATTACCATTACCAATTACCATTACCATTACCATTACCATTACCATTACCATTACATTACCATTACCATTACCATTACCATTACCATTACCATTACCATTAACCATTACCATTACCATTACCATTACCATTACCATTACCATTACCATTACCATTACCATTACTATTACCATTACCATTACCATTACCATTACCATTACCATTACCATACCATTACCATTACCATTACCATTACCATTACCTTACCATTACCATTACCATTACCATTACCATTACCATTACCATTACCATTACCTTACCATTACATTACCATTACCATTACATTACCATTACCATTACCATTACCATTACCATTACCATTACCATTACCATTACCATTACCATTACCATTACCATTACCATTACCATTACCATTACCATTACCATTACCATTACCATTACCATTACCATTACCATTACCATTACCATTACCATTACCATTACCATTACCATTACCATTACCATTACCATTAACCATTACCATTACCATTACCATTACCATTACCATTACCATTACCATTACCATTACCATTACCATTACCATTACCATTACCATTACCATTACCATTACCATTACCATTACCATTACCATTACCATTACCATTACCATTACCATTACCATTACCATTACCATTACCATTACCATTACCATTACCATTACCATTACCATTACCATTACCATTACCATTACCATTACCATTACCATTACCATTACCATTACCATTACCATTACCATTACTCATTACCATTACCATTACCATTACCATTACCATTACCATTACCATTACCATTACCATTACCATTAACCATTACCATTACCATTACCCATTACCATTACCATTACCATTACCATTACATTACCATTACCATTACCATTACCATTACCATTAACTATTACCATTACCATTACCATTACCATTTTCATTACCATTACCATTACCATTACCATTAACCATTACCATTACCATTACCATTACCATTACCATTACCATTACCATTACCATTACCATTAACTCATTCCATTACCATTACATTACCATTACCCATTACCATTACCATTACCATTACCATTACCATTACCATTACCATTTACCATTACCATTACCATTACTATTACCATTACCATTACCATTACCATTACCATTACCATTACCATTACCATTACCATTACCCCATTACCATTACCATTACCATTACCATTACCATTACCATTACCATTACCATTACCATTACCATTACCATTACCATTAACCATTACCATTACCATTACCCATTACCATTACCATTACCATTACCATTACCATTACCATTACCATTACCAATTACACCATTACCATTAACCATTACCATTACATTTTCGTACATTCCACCACAGCGGATTTCCAAACATATATGAATTATTTTATATATTCATCATCGCCATTTCATTAAGCTCAGTGGTAGAGCGTTTGCAACAGGAATTCACAAAGGTCCATGGGCTCTTGTGGCTTTTGTTCTGTTTATATTAACGCAGGCAGAAAGCGGCGCGTTGCTCTCGCCTCTTCTTGGGTGCCCGGGGAAGGGGTGGAGGGGGGGGGGGGGGGGGACTCCCACATAAAAGTGACGATGATGCTCGTCGTCTCGTTTAGGGGTACTAAATTACGGATTTTGGTCTCACTTAGGGTGTTCAGGACGGAAACGCCGATATTTTTAGCCATCAAGGGCTTTTAGGGTTGCACGCGAAGAAATAATATAAAAAACCCGTTCATACTGTGTTGGTGGCCTCATTTACCGGAGTACGATTTGCAACTCTTGTTTGTCTGTCTTTTTTTAGAAATGGTATCTTTTTAGGGGTCAAATAAAGCTTAAAGCCCACGCCCAGATTGGTCTCCTTTAGGGGTTTTAATTTCAAATTTTCCGACGAGCATCCCCGTCCCTTTTGATAAGGGAGGTCCCCCCTGGGGTTGGGGTGCTTTATAACAGAAAAGGGGCTAGAGGCACAGTTGAGGCTTTTTTATTTATTTTATTATTTAAAAAAATCTATGATTTTTCCTCACAAATTTGCCTTTATTTTCAAAACAAAACTCGGCGGATGCCGTGAGAATTCGTGAGCTCCGAGCTTTGTACTCTCATCCAAGCACACTCTTTAAACTAATCAGAGCGCGTGATTACATACATTGTACTTTTAATTTTTGTAAAAAAAGTTATAACTGTCATATTCTGTTAATCAATAAACATAGAAAATGCATAAATTGTGGATGGAATTGGATAATCGACAACATGCACAATTTACCCAGTACGTTTTGGTCAGCTATTTAACTACATCCGTCAGAAATTGTCCGATATTGTTATTTCTGAAAAGAAGCAACTGAAACACTGGGACATCTAATCCGCCGGTACGGATAGATACTGAAAGCTTGTACCTTACTTCAGCTTGTCGGTCAATCCTCCCTTCCCGGGTCGCTGGGTCTTTGAATCTAGCGACCCGCCCGATTTTTGCTACAGTTGCTCAGTTACCAGAGTTCATCGACTGAAATTCGTCCTGGTTTGGAATTAACAAACACATCACGAAAGAACGAACTAAACAACAATCGTAGTATTGATTCGTTCGACATTCGTAGCTTATGTAAGAGAGGTTAGTGTTTCTGCGGCTCGAGTAAATCGAAAATTGACCTGCGCCGCGCCCAGATGCTGCGGCGCCATTGTCGTCTTGGCGAGATTTGTAGAGTAACGTCTTCGATGCAAACCAAATTATCAACGAAAGAGAATGAGATCTTCGCCAGTTATATTTCAACTTAAGAAATTGAAGAAGAAGGCCTGAAAAAACAATGACCCTTTGCGATTTCGGTGCAAACGCTATGAGGTCAATTGCGAGTATTATTTAGGACCCGTCAAGTAATGAAATGGCGATGATGAATAGATGAAATAATTCATATAAGTGAACTGCGGTGGAAAGAACGAAAGAGAATGTGATCTTCGCAGTTATATTTCAACTTACGGCAGTTGACTGAAAAGAAGGCCTGAAAAAAAATCGTGGCTTCGTAGCTTAGTGATAGAGCGTTTGCACTGGAATCACAAAGGTCATAATTGGGTTCGAATCCCGTTGGAACCCGAATTCTTCTTTTTTAGGCCTTCTTTTCCAACTGCTTAAAGTGAAACATAACTGCGAAGATCCATTTCGGCGCTAAACTCCTCAAATTGTGGCACGAGCCGCGAAAATCAATTATGCTCGTCTATTCTAATTAATTCCAAATTTAGTTACATCCACTTTGTCTCTGCTAGATATTAACTGAAAATTAATGGTTCTTTTGAACCTCTCTGGAAATGGGCAAGACTGACATTTGCGGGTTTTAGTTCCCTCAGGGTGCCTGAAGGAATATGCGAAACTAATTTACAAAAAAAATAGCGCCTCTGCGTTAACCTCCGAAGTGAAAAAGGGTTCCCTGCACACTCAGTAAAATCGAGCATCTGACTTCAAATAATGTAAACAGGGCCGTAGCTAGCGGGGGGGCAAGGGGGGCAGTTGCCCCCCCCCAAGAATGGGTAATGCTTTCTGAAAAACGAAAACTGCGTATGTTTTTTTCGCGTTCAAACAGCCGCCTTCTTGATAAAAATATACGCCGAAGGTCTTTCAAAAACAAGATTGAACATTTCAAAGGCTTGGTACTCTCCCCAGATTTTGCTCGGGCATATTAAATCAAGATGATGGGAAACGAAGAGGCGAGAACTTCTTACTTCTTAGGTAACTAAGTAAGTAGTTATATTTTGACTGTCCGGTACCATACTAACTTGAACATTTACGATTGATTGAGAAATATATTTTTGGAGCGGAAATCCAACTGGAGACATCTTTTACACACGAAATAGACTAATGTTTAGTGTACTAAGGCCGATATACGGTATGTATCAAGTTAACAAAACCCCGGAAATATTGCTGTAAGCACTAAAAATACCTGTCATTTTACACTTGATCGAAATTGATTTTTTGACAAAATATCTCATGGAGAATGCTGAAAATAGCATTTCCGAGCCTCTAGATTTCAAAATTTTCTGCGGGAGCATGCCCCCAGACCCCCCTAGCGGCTCGCGCCTTCGGCACTCGCTTCATTGCCCCCCCATTCAAAAAATTCTAGCTACGGCCCTGGTAAATGTTCTTCTATATGACTTGCCTAAATATCTAATAGAATGAAAAGGTAAGCCATTGGTACTCACCAAGCCGTGCGCCCTGTACGAGTGGGACGATAGCTTTCAAGCACGCAATGCTTAGACCACGCGACCGAAAGCGCGGGAAAATGTTAACGTTCGTTCCCAGGTTCCTGAAGGTGTCCAGGACACTCGCACTTATTCTGCAAACTGGAATAATGTGATCCAAGAGTTTAGAGAGGTACTGCGACATTGGCACGATAATAGACACCATGATAATGTCATTTTTTTTCATGCCTGTTTCCAGGCGTTCGGACATGTCGTTCGACTACTGTAATCATCGAGGAACCCCAAACGCGCCAGAAATTGCTATTCTGACGGCACGAAAGAGAGGCTTTGGTATTGTCATGTGACCTTTAGGGGTATTTAAGAGTTTTAGCGGGAAATATTAATTATTCTACGTCGGTTAGTCTTCCGTGCCTTCGTTGTTCGTTTAGTTTTATTTTAGAAGTTGTTCGTGTTTATATATTTAGCACCTCTGAACGTGTGCAGGTTTTAAACGAAACTGTCACGATGTATAAAGGGCTTACAAAATGTTTCGCTGGACCAATTGCTCTCGTGTGAGGCGGGATCGTGGTTGTACTTATTGGCTCTCCACTCGAATGTCTGTTGTTCGTCCAACGACATCGATGGACGAAACAACATACACTCAAGTGGAGAACTGCTCAGGAAACTTGGCAAAATAACCTGTGGTGTAACCACACTTGCTATTGCTGGTTTGCAACCATTCCCGAGAGATTTAAGTGACAAAGACCCTGACAGCCATGTTGGATGACAGGAACAATAAAACTAATTATAATTCTTTTGTTTATGGTCATCCAACATGGCGGCGATGACGTCAGTTGCCAAACCAAGAATACATGTGTAAAGAAGAAGAGGTGGTGTGGGAGTAGCAGCAATCCTAGTTGCTTGCGGCTTCATGTTTACACAAACCATTCCAGAAGACACTGGGCTGGATAGGATTGTTTATTTGTTGAAGCAGGTTACTAGTGGCACGGACAATACACTCACTACAGTCGAAGCTCTCGTAAGCGGACACCCTCGGGAAGCAGAAAAACTAAGTGTCCGACACTGGACCTGGCCGCTTATGGGAATGTGTAAATACAGAGTTTGTATGAGCTAGAGATCAAACGAGTTTTGTCAAGGCAGCCGTAAGTAGAGCTGTCCGCTTACGAGTGTCCGCTCAGAGAGCTTCGACTGTACATAGATATAGAGATAGAGGCCTGACCACCCGTCTTCTAACAGTGAATTGTAATGCAAAGAGAATCAGATATTGGGTTAAAATTCGTGAAAAGAAGAGAAGGCGAATTTTTCAAAAGTAACCTAAAGGAAATTATTCAGTGGAAAAAACCCCAAATAAACAAATGTATTGAACCAGTAAGTGATCACAGTAAACAGCCGATACATAAAACCTCCAATTTATTCATTTATTTATTTATCAAATACACATCTTATTTAATTTGTATTTTTTTTTCTTGAACTTGGTATACAGACCAGTCGGGCATCTTGCAGAAGGTTTCCAAATCTTGCTTGTTATCAGTGGCCTGCAAGAGAGAAAGGCTGACAAAGGAGTGCAGTCAGGAACAGCTACATCAGCAGCAGCAGCATCCCCATAAGGTGCCTCTTCTTCACACAACCACAGCTATACACTTGAGGAGAAGCAGATCATAATACTACAGTACAATACTTACGGCTGATGTTATCAGCATTACACTCGCAAAAGTCGAAGCGAGTTCTCACAGTATATTAATTAATTAGACAACCTAAATATTGGTAATATAGCCTCTTCACTTGCCCATACCAACAAAACATCTAGTTATTATTAGTAGCAAATATGAAGTAGGCCTAAACGATGACAAAAGCCAACTGCATATTCGCTTGAAACTAAATTGATTTTCCCTAACTAATCGATGACTTGTCGGGTCGGGTCGGGTCGGCTCGCGACACCTGGTCAGCTTGCGGCGAGGATTCCCTGGGACAGCTTGCAGTCTATCTTGGTTCCATCTGTGGTGAAGACAACGCCTAGATCTTGTAAGAACTTGAGACACTGCGCATCTTCAGTGAAACCTAACTCGGATTCAACGAAGGAGGCAGGTATTGAGGGGCGGTACCTACAGCACACACAGCATAACAGCAGGTGGAGGAGGAACACAGGGGCAGGAGCGGAAAGAAAGCAAAACAACAAGTTAGCACATTGTCATAACAAACTTTACCCATCATGTTCACACATCAGTTTTTATCACTTCAAATTGCACAGCTTTTCACATCCATATAAAGCAGGATAACCTGGCCACCAAAATAAAAGGTGACAGACAGCGCACACCGTTCTCAACAAATTGCAAAATTCATTTTCTTCAAAAACAAAGAAATTTTCTGTAGCTTTGATTTTCCATGATTTTCAGGCCTGGATATTTGCATCATCTGTACATTCTCATCTCATTCCCAAAATCTGCGATCGTTTTGGTCAGCACCAAGAATCGTGACCTCTGGTTGGTACCGATATTTCCTCAAATCTGATTGGTTGTTAAAACAAAGAAAAGATAAGAGAAAAGAGAACGCTGCACAAGTTCAAAAAATCGGGTCCAGCCAGAGGTTGAAAATCTTGGTGCTGAACAAAAGGATCGCGGTACTGGGGGCATCTATGTGTGTTGTAGTGTTGTGTGTTAGTCATTCAAACACTCACTCCTTGTCCCAAAACAACAACAACAACAACAACAACACAATACTATGACTATCGATTGAGTATGGAGTGAGGGAAGGTTCTTATGACAAGGTATTGCTCTGTCTGACAACAGTGGAGTTTTAATGGCGATACCATGTCATGAATATCAACTTCCCCTGTTCCATACTCGACAAGCAGAATCCAACAACAAAGCAACACAAAAATGTGCAGCACACACAAAGTCGTTCTTGGTATAGAGCGGTTTTACGATGACTAAAAAAATATGTATTGATCACCGTAAGGAGAGTCAATCTTTTTTTGGTTTTCATTAAACTGGTCAAAAGGACAACAGCTCTACCCTAATAGATCAAAGTAAACAAAACTACCATTCATAAACAACTGTAAGAATCTTTTTAGGGATGAAAGTCAAAAGAAAACCGCTCTAGTAATCTGGCCCCAGTTGTTCAAGGGGTGGATCACGATATCCACCAAATAAATCGCTATCAAGTCGATAAGTGTTTGCCAAAACAAACTACGCTATCCACTGGATAGTGATTTATCTGGTGGGTAGCGTTATCCACCCTTTAGAACAACCAGGCCCTGGGGCATAATTTTGACGATCGGCTCATTTCAACTCATCTTTGTCATTTTCGAAAATGATCATCTTTTTCGCTGCGCTCAACTAAACATTTTCAGCAATAAATGGGGCAAATGAACAGATCGCCAATGCCCCAGCTAACAGAGAACAAAAACAACCCACGATTTAACCATGGTCTTCAGGGCTTGGATTCTCTCACGCTGTACAAACAGATCTAATAGATAGCCTGACATGTTGGGTGCACTCAAGTAGAGCTGGAAAAAAGTGTGATAGTTAGACAGAGCCCAAGCTGAGCGTATTAATAATGCATGTCTTATTGCCGGGTGCGCCTTCTCTTCATTGGTTAAATGCGCCAAGGCAGTGGTCAGATCTGATAAACAGTCAAGGAATAAATACTGTATATTATAATAGTCAATGAACTAATTCATAATATTCTAATACAGTGGAAACCTCCTTCATCCGACCACCAAAATCTGGTTGTATTAACGGGGTGGTTGTATTAGTGCCTTTGATTGACTTTTTGGCATCTTCGGATTCTTCCTCTTGGTTTTACGAACTGCTAACTGAAGTTACAATGTAATAAACAAGGAAAGAACCACATATGCACTTTTGTACTTTGACAATTTGTATTCCCAGACTATAAACATGGGTTTTGATTGGCAAGAGGAAACAAGATAAAATTTAATGTAGAAAAAAAATTAATGTTTCCCCCAATCTACGGTAATGACAAGATTTAAGAAGATTGAAGGAGAACCAAAACTTCTGAAATGTTGTTTTCTTTGAATCAAATCTGTTTCTTTTTTAATCAAAATCACCACTTGGCCCACTAATAATTAGTGGGCCAAGTGGCGCTTTTGATTATAAAAAAAACGATTTTAGAGGAAAAAACACCAAGATACATGTAATTCGTACAACAGCACAACAGTGCAATCAAGGATACCCAAGGTATTTTGTGTGAGTATGTAGTAGAGCAGTCTATAGGCAGTGAATTCTAAAACATTTGATCCCGGCAAATTCTCAGCATACAGGGCTTTGAGCTGTGTCTGACACTGGTTAAACTCTTCACGGTCTCCCTGTAGAGTTGAATATACGCACACTGCAGTTAGGATCTGATCAATCTCAGTAGGAACTTATTCACAACTTATCAAAATTTCATTACACAACATAACATTTAAAAGAGCAAAAATTATTGACATCCAAACGATCGAGATTTGTATTGATGCAACATTGGTCACAGTCGAAGATCCCGTAAGCGCACACCCTCGGGAAGCAGAAAAAGTGTCCACAACTGGAGCTGGAAAATTTACTTTTAAGGGAATGTGTGCTCAAAGACCTTAGACTGTGTTCCACAATACGGACCGAACAAGCTAATTCAATAAAATTGTTATTATACTAGCTCTTTTAAAACTTGGCTGAATTAATGCATCCATTCTCTGCAAATGCAGGGAGTGAATGTGATTTTATAACGGATAGGTTTTTATGCAGCAGATTGTTACCTTTTCTAAGGCTATCCTAGCATGAGTCTCGTACACCTGAACTGTGAATGAATCCCTGATCCCTTGCACCTAAAAAGAATGTGAAAAAATTAAATGGAGACCTTGCATTAATTGACTTTTCCTTTTTCGCTTTCTACTTTTCAAGTTAATTTAGACCATAAAGTTCTTAAAATGACACACAACCACCACTTATTTACCGTAAGATCTTGACGGACAGACTTAAGCTGCTCGCAAACATAAGCATAGTCCTGCTTCTCCTTCCAACGCTTCTTGATATTTTCCAATCGACTTGTGAAGTACGTCTACAGGACGAACTGTTGAGGCGTCGGGAGCCTGTAGAGAAATTACGTTAGTCTGATTTCCAACATTACAATGAATAATTACGTACTGTACTCGCAACCTGAATATCAACTTTATATCCAATATATCATTCAGTAGAAAACAAACATATGTTGTTATATTGTATGCAGTTACTGACTCACTTTCTCTGTTCTCACTGGCTGAGAAAGGAGAGTACTCCACTACAACTTACTCTTGAAATGTACTTAGCCATATACATGTAGCAAATTTGCTTAGTGGCTTAGAAATGTGAATCATGTGAAATGGATAAAACAGTTACTGTTGTGCTTTGTTGGCAGGCAGCAAGGGAAACACTTGCCAATAGTTACTTGGTAATCATTTCATGTTTCACACATCATCCCCTTGTGGAGGCAAAATGTTCACTCAACAAGCTGATGATATTTGAAACATCAACTTTTCAAACTTGCCAAAGAAGTGAATTGACCTTACCAACTTCAAATGGATAATTAACTAGTAAGTAATCATGTCAAGGTATACTTAACAATTATTCGCCGAAGGCGAAGTGAATATTGGGGAATATTCCCCGAGACGAAGTCGAGGGGAATATTCACCAATATTCACGAGCCTGAGGCGAATAATTGTTTTATAATATACAAATTGCAGGGAAAATGTCGAATTTCTCCGAAGAAACTGGAAAAATACGAAAATATTCCGCCATTTTTTCCCCGAAACAAAAACATTTGAACTTCGCGGCATTTTCCAAATAAGGTAGAGAGGGTATAATGCCTCTGAGACCATGTGTAGGGAACCAATCAAATTGCTTGAAAATGCATTATCCCATGGTTAGTATATTATAAATGTAAGTACATTGTACATGTACATGACATATTCATAATGAAAGGAAGCAGTATGATTGAAATAATGCTACTTTATACATATATTCATGTACTAATTCCAGTAAAACAAAATATTGGCATGGGATGAGAAAATGGTGGTAACTCAGTGGTTACTCCGTGGGAGGGTTGACACTATGTCTGCGTCTAGTAGAACTTACAGAAGTAAGCCTGAGATAAGGCTTTTCTAGGTCTTCACAGGTTCCAACCACGTGGTATTTACTCCAGTCCATTTCTTCCCCATCCTCACCAAATGACTGCAAAAAAAAATTCATGAGAAATTTCATGCTAAGCACAAATAAAACAACACAATAAAACATAGCAGAGAAAGACTTTGAAGTGATTCTCACCAAAGAATGTATAGTATTCAGAATACTGGATGCGGTTGACCGTTGTGGCGTTAAAGATGACTTGAATCTCTCTGCACGTTTCTGGATTTTCTCTTGCGCCTCTGGATCAACACTATATGTTGCTATTGGTGGCCTGGAACAAACCAAACATACAAACAGTTGTAATTGTGGGCATGAAAAGTGTATGGCACTGGTAAGCCAGCCTTTTGGACAAGTTGGAGCCATTGTCTGCTAGCCGAAGGTCTTTCTTATTGGCTTTACATGTACGTCATCTACATGTACCAACTAAAAATATCCAAACATTTACATGTACAATACACGTACTTGTTCATCAGGGAAGTGATGGATAAAATTCACTAGCCCGACAGAAAAATCCACTAGCCCTGGGCTATCGGACAACACTTTCTCTGCACGCTGTGATTATGTTGTACCAAAAGCTGTCAAATTCAGTCAAGAAGGGGACATGTATGTACAATGTGTATTTTGGGTTCCATTACATGTATTCCTCACCCTTTGGCATTCTTTTTTCCCTTTCTGGCCTTTTCCTCCTTTGCCCTTTGGTTTCGGAGTTTTCTTTCCAAGGCGTTTAGGATCAAATCCCTTTGTCCTCGTCTTGTTCTCAGGGCTGACACTTCTGCTCTTGCTTCTACTCCTACTGCGACTCCTGGAACGAGACGGGCCTCGGCTTCTTTCTTTTCTTCTTCGGGTTACAGGTGGAGATCTTCTCCTTGAAGGATGCCATCTTGGAAGTTTTTTATCCTCGTGGGGTGACTTTTTAAAGCTATTAATTGGTTTGGAGGAAAGTGATGATTAGATATACTTACAGTACACATGTTCAATGTTAAGAAACAGTCACTTTCTACACGTTATAATAATTATATAATTATTATATAGTATACAAGCATTTGATTTTCTTATCTTCACTTAATCTTTCAGAAAGAAAAAATAATTCAGTTGAATCCTGATAACTCGAACCCTTGAAGGTTTGAGTTATCGGGATTCAACTGCTTCAAGCTTGGCACTCAAAGGGTATTGAAAGCCAGACAACCACAATAAAAACATCAAACGTGTACATTTTTTTGTTTTCAAACCTTGGTAAGGGTTCTTTGTCCCAGTCAACCACCCAAGCAGTGCCATCTTTAAATGCTGAAGTCAGCATATTCTTCAGAAACTGCTCGGTTTGATCTTTATCAATCTCTGTTTCACACTTTTCAAATGCTCTCTGGACATACTCCCTACAAGAAAACAGAACATAACAATGAGAAAGCAGATTGATTGACTACTATTGTACATGTATGTGTGCCTTTGGGCTTACAACCAGTAGTATGGCTACACCAGGGGGGGCAGGCAGCGCCCTTTGATCTTGCCGCTTTTCCGCTATACATGATCGCACAAGTAAAGAAATCTGTCAATCATTCGAGAAACGTACCTCTACGGGAGTTTGCTGTGGAATTTTCATCCATGGTGTCCCACAATGACCAAAGTTCAGTTAAACAGCGGCCGAATCGTTCCCATAGATGTTTGAACGTGGAATCGCCAAAATATTTCTGAACGAACACAAACGCACATCATGTCCGCCATGTTTATTTTAAACAAACCAGTACTTAGTCTCGCTCGGCCAAATTTCTTAAATGTGCAATCATGTATACTATACTAGCCTCGCTGCTAGCCCCCCCTGGGCTACACAAACTCCCTCGGGATGGAATGCTAGTCCATCACAGGTTACTACCCTAACATTTTCATTGTACAATAATTATACTCCTGGGTGGAGAGAGGCACTGTGATAGTAAAGTGTCTTACACAATGACCCCGGTCAGTGCTCAAACCCAGACCTAGCTTGATCCAGAGTTCAAGCCGCTAACCATCAGGTCACCATGTCTCCCAGAACATCACTGATAAAGCAGAAACAAAATGTACCTTAAACTTGGTGGCCACTCTTGAGCTGGCACAGAGATTTCCTCCCTGGAAAAGCAGAACATAACAATAAATCATAAAAAAAGACTTCATTGAATGATATTATTACATTCAAACATTATTGTGAATATTTAAGACGGATTCCGCTCAACGTTCGAGCAATAAGTGCAAAAATTAATTACTAAAAAACTACTCATAGCACGATAACATTTTGAATACTATTTGAAACATATCACTTTAATTCACTTCTCCAAGTGACCCCACAATTAAATTCTCAAGCATTCTCGAGAAAATTAATGTCAAACCTCGTAAAAAATTATAACTCAGAGTCCCAAAGGGCAGCACAGTGACGTCAGCCCCGAAAGCCCTGGTCAAAACGGCACATGATAGTCGATGTCCACGATAGTGAAGCTCGCGCTCCCGTTTGACCACCAACTATCATGCACTAGCATCGACTATCATTCACTTTGAACATGTTCAAATTCTCCATGATAGTCGATGATAGTTTTTCCCATTTGACCACGCGGCGCATGACAGTTGATGATAGTTGATTATAGTTTATAGGTCATGTTTAAACTGTCAATGACTATCATGCGCCGTTTCGACCAGGGCTTAACATTCCATCCCAACCTAAAGTGGTGGTGAGAGTACAAACCCTGAATGTGTGTGTGAATGTTCCAGCAAATAATCATACCCCCATCACGGAGGGAATTGTTCCAGAGAGGTGGGGGGTTAAAGGCCCAGGAAACCCGAAATATTTAAAGAAAATAATACTTTATTCTTTCACGAAAAGCAATTTAAAACAAACCTAGCAAAAACGTCAGCGAACACACGCATGAAAGGTTTCGCCTGCTGTTTGTTTATTTTCCACAAGATTGTAATCAGTGTGTAAAATATATCATTTTATAAGACGTTTGAATGTTGCAACAAGGAAAAACGAACATTAAAAATTTTTGGGCTAAAGCTATAGTTCAGTGTCCGTTCACGCCTTAAGCAGCCACTCAGAAATCGACATGGTCGATTTTTTTTCGCAATCTAGTTCATTTGAGATTATAAATTTGGTGCCTAATATAAACAATACAGTTGAACCTCTCTAATACGGACACCGAAGGGATGGAGCAAAGTGTCCGTGAGGTGTCCGTATTATAGAGGTCATGAATATGACGTCACTTGAAATGCTCCACTGACGATAAGAAATCTCGATGATAAATGGGACCAAATGGCAAATTATAGCATGTCGATAAACTGATTGAAAACAAATGCTACTTTTATTGTATGGGCAATGGGACACTTGATTAACTTTGATCTGTAACCACAAACAGGAAATTGTATTGAATAGGAACTGTTATCACTGGAGTGTCAGTAATAAGGCAGTTAAATTTGTATGAATTTGCTCTCTGGTGCCGATATTTAGTTTCCGTTGTCCGTATATATTAGAGAGGATCCGTAATATAGAGGTTTTCTTTATAGAGAATATATGGGCATTTTGCCGGGACCAAGGGAAACTGTCTGTAATAGAGAGGTCAGAGAGGTGTCCGTATTAGAGAGGTGTCCGCAAGGAGAGGTTTGACTGTACATACAGCTGTTTCGAGAAAGGTTGTCGGAAAAAAGCGCACGCGACAATCCCGAAAAGGTATTGTGGGTAGTTTTAAGTTCACGGTTCCTTGACTTCAGCGTTTCAGGAAAATCTGAGAAAATGGCAAGAGACGCCATGGACGTATGTTTGCGAGTGCTAAAAGAAAGAAACAAAAGTAGGCATCGCGGGTTTGATGTATTTATTTGACTTATGAAAATTCATTGATCATATCTCAGATTACCTTTCGGGATTGTCGCGTGCGCTTTTTTCCGACAACCTTTCTCGAAACAGCGGTATATAGCTGGGCAAGTTGTGTTGTCTTCACGGAATATATGATTTTATTTATGCAAGATACCGATGAGGTTAGGATTAAGGGTTCAAAATAAAATCACAGCTTTTAGCTTGAATTTGTAGGCTTTTTTTGTCAAGGCTCATTTTTCCCCGGCTGTCAATAATGAATGAGCACGTACGTAGTAGTTGAACTTTTTTTCACTTTCCGCGATTTGCATGTGTGTACTGCTACACTAATTAAAGGGGCACTGTCACAAGGACGCATGCGCCAGTCTCGCGAGTCGAACTTGAAAAGGTTAGGCTAACTTTTTCAAGTTTGAGTTGCCAAATCCAAAATGGCGTCGACTAGTGGCGGCGGCGGTGGAAAGCGTAGTAATTCTGGGCGAAAAAGAATATTAAATACCCCGACAAGAGCCAAGAGAGAGTGGACAAAACCCCATAAACGCATTTATCTTGAAGATAAGAGTTTCAAAATATGGCTTGAAGCGAAATTCGTTGCAGGTTACGAAGGATACAGTGATAAGATACTGTCTTCGCGACACATTTGTTGTTGAGGAGACGAGTGATCGAAACAGATGTGACCTCAGCTGTGACCTCTCACGCGAAAACGTACAACACGGCTTTCCGTTTGAAAGGCTAAAAGCCGTTCACTACCCGAACGGTTAGCAAGCCGAACAGCTGCTACTACCCGTTCGAAAAAAATGTTCGAATAACTGCCGCTACCCGTTCGAAAAAATTCTTCAGCCGTTCCAACGGCTGCTGCTACCCGTTCAGAAAAAAATCTTCATCCGTTCGAAGCTAAGCCAGGTAATCCGTTGAGAAAAAATATTGAGCCGTTCCAACGGCAACGGTTATCCGTTGAAAACTTCTGTACGAATGGATAAATCTAAGCTTGGCTGTCAAAAGTGCGTTGCGTTACGGCCGTTGCAGAAATATTTTGTATGCAAATCATGTTTCGGAAATACGTATGCGAACAGCGCACGCTGTTACAGTAGTATTATGACTTTATCTGTTTTACATAATCGTGATTAGAAACAAAATACATGCAAATATTTTCACTAACCGTCATTATGGAATGGCGGCCAAATAATTTATGGTCGACAGGAAGTGAGCAGTTTTCGCGCATGCGAATCCGTGACAGTGCCCCTTTAACGGGAATCTGCCAAGAACCCGTTGCCTAGCACGTGACCAAAATCTTCCTGAAATGAAATTTCACTAATTCTTCCTCGAGAAACCTTGAAATTATAAACTGATTTTAAAAAGATTTTGCACATATCGCATGCTTTGAACTGCTAAAATAATGTCAGCATCAGAATCTTCATTTTAATTAATGTGTTTCGTTGCGGCAGGTACAAAACGCAGGTCACAGGTCACAGGTCCAGGTCTTTTCAAACTTACACATTCCCTTAATGTCAATTGTGGCCCACTGTAATTATTTTTTGTCGATTGAAAATAGCGGACAGTGAAGTTACGTGGTAAATAGGCGTGAAGCGCGGAAAATGGGTAATATAAGAGGCTTTCGTTTGAAAAAAAAACACGACGATTGTGCTCGGCAACTTTTGAGCAACTTTTGGCATTTGGAGCAACTTTTTGCAGTTCTAGCAACCCAGTCGAGCAAGTTTCACCTTTCTGAGAAACTTTTGAGCAAAATATAGGTTTACAGCACATATCAAGCACGACTGAAAAGTGAACAATTTGATAGGAAACTTCAATTTATGCGAATTTATTGAATGCATATGTTTATCAACATACAATTAACATACAATCAACATACAATTTAAAAAAATTTGAGGCTTAGGTAGGGGTACATTTTATTAATATTCACACAAAAGCTTCTCCGTTTCAAGGTCTTCAGACTTATATTTACTCTTCAACGCAAACCGGAAAGCATGTTCGGTGCACTACTTATGCATGACTATGATGTAACCGGAGATGAAATAATACAATACAGAGGATACGTGACATCAGTTATTACCGGTATTCCAAGCTTTACACTCTTCCCCCATACCAAGAATCTGACAACTCGGCAGCTTCACTTCCTGTGACCTGTGACCTGTGACTTGTGACCTGCGTTTTGTACCTGCCGGTTTCGTTGCGACAATTCCCTTCAAAACAAAGCATCGTGAACGGCTCTCTTTTTAGGTGTTTGTTCAAGCGTAAAATATGCAACTTTGTCTAGTAGACAAACCGTCGCGCTTAATTCTTCACTCACAAACATGGGAAATCCGTTCTGTCGAGCAATATGAATACAAAACTGACTTTAATTTGAACGAGAGAAAAGGCTTAACAACCGGAACTAAACAAGTTTTTGTGCAAAATAAATCTTGATTACACGTGCAGAAACATAAAGGTGGTAACGCAACTTACAGTTTGTCTAGACAAACTTGCATGTTTCACGCTTGAACAAACGCGTAAAAGAGTTTAATAGTCGTTCACGGTGAACAAGAATTCTCCATTCCAACTTTTGCAGCACGCTTCTTATTTCCAAACCTTTTTCTGCTCTTTCTACTCATTTTAAAACGTTTCCAAAAAGCTTTTAAAACGTTTCTTGGCTGCTTTATTGTCTGATATGAAATGTTTACTATAACATTTGATTACAGCGACTTTGATTTCAGTTGGCCGATCAAAGCATGACATTTTCTATTTCTTCGGTGAAAAGTCACCGGCAAGTGTGGTCAAAGTGCCGGCAGCCGGCTGCTATTTTGAACCCTGCTAACATCTTCAAAAACTAGCTGAAATTTGCTCAAAATATTAAAACCAGAAATGACAAGTTCTTATCTCTTGGTCTTATCTATTTCCGGTTTTCCTTCAGCTTGAAAGACCCGAGGATTTCAACTAGAGTTGAGTTATTTGTGGAACGTTAACACCGATCTTTACAACTACACTGCAAACAAATACTTATTACATATGAATATTTTCAACAACTGTGTGTTCTACGCTTCTCTTTTCCCCAAAAGTAAAGTTAGCGTACCGTAACGTATGATGCAATAAAAGAAAACGCAATTAAGCGCCGTCACGCACGCTTATTATTGTTTTGATGTCGCTCAGTTCAAAATGGTTTTTATCTGATTCAAAGTAATGGTTTTTTTTTATCAGTTCTGTTTCATGATTTATTATCAAAACACTCGGTTCTGAATGTCCATGGCTCGATTCAGAAATTATTTGTTTACCACTTGTCAACAAAGGTACAGAACCGTGTGAAGTAATAATTTCATGTCGGGAAACAGCCATTTATACCGCCAGACTTCACACCGCCAGCTCACTCTCAGTTCTTCAGAAAAATATTACGAAGAAATTATTCATCTTATTAGTTCATAGTGCTATAAAAGAGTTTTCATTCACTGGGCACAAATAGACTTGCAAATGTTCAATGCGTGACAGACATAATGTTACTGCGTGACACAATCAAATTGGAAACTTTCGCTCCGGCTCGCATGACTCATGTTTAAAAAAATTAAACTTTGCTTTGTTTTCCAACTCCGTGTGTCTTTAGACGTGTTATCTTCGAAGTTTTCCGTGTCAAGGCAAGAAAGATTTGCGATACCTGGATGATCGAAAATGACGTGAAATTTGACTACGGTAGTCGGGGTGAGTGAGTTCAGAATTTGCATATTTTAAAATTACGCAGTGAAGACCGAACAATACAAGCGCCTTTCCCTCGAAAACTGTTTTCAATGCATAATTTATTTCACTAATAGAACCCGAAAGATTAAAAGAAAAGAATACTTTCTTCTTTCACGAAAAGCAATTTACCTTTAAATAAAACTTAAACAAGCAACAAAAAGTCTGCGAACACGCGCGCGAAAGGTTTCATCAGCGGTTTGTTTACATTCCACAAGATTGTAATCAGTTCTTTCTCGAACCCTCAGTTTCTCGAACCTCCTGATAACTCGACCCTTGTATTTGCTTGCCGCTTGTCAACAAAGGTACAGAATCCTGTGAAGTAATAATTTCACGTCGGGAAACATAAAATTCCTTTAGCTTCCTTTAAAAGCATCGCGCTAGGAAATAAATAAATTAGTCATTATAAAGGTATAGCCTGAGTCCTCCGCAGGCAACTCTTACATAAAGGCACGAGTGAGAGACTGGTACGGAGGACAAAAATAAAGGTATACCGCAAAGACTTCACGCCGCCAGCTCACTCTCGTCTGGATGTCTCACCGTTAGAAAATAAACTTTAATAGCTACTTAGTTCTTCAGAAAAAATATTACAAGGAAATTATTCCACTTATTAGTTCATAGAACTATGAAAGAGTTTTCATTCACTGGGCATGCATGAATAGACTTGCAAATGTTCAATGCGTGACAGACATAATGTTACGTGACAATCAAATTGGAAACTTTCGCTCGCATTACTCATGTTTTAAAAAAGTAAACTTTTAATACTTGGTTTTCCAACCCCGTGTCTTTAGACATGTGTTATTTTAGAAGTTTTTCCCTGTCAAGATAAGAAAGATTTGCGATACCCGGATGATCAAAAACGACGCGAAATTTGACTACGGCAGTTTCTGAATTTGCATATTTTAAAATTACGCAGTGAAGACTGACAATACAAGCCGCCTTTCCTTCGAAAAACGTTTTCAATGCATAGTCTATTTCACTCATAGAACCCGAAAGATTAAAAGAAAAGAATAATTTCTTCTTTCACGAAAAGCAATTTACCTTTAAATAAAACTTAAATCAGCAAAAAAGTCCGCGAACACGCACGTTAAAGTTTGTTTACATTCCACAAGATTGTAATCACTAATCAGTGCGTAAAATACAGTGGAACTTCGATTTCTCGAACCCTCTGTTTGTCAAACCTCCCGATAACTCGAACCAAAAGCCGTTTCCCTTGCATTTGCTTCACTCAAACCCTATAATTTTACTCCCGATTTCTCGAAACTCCCGCAAACTCGAACCAATTCATGGCTTGATTAATAAATATCGATTGATTATCGATTAGTTTACACCATAGATACCATATTGCCATAGTGAATGTAATCTCCCTAAACCATTCAAATAACCCAGAGTTACACTTCGTTCCACTCTGTGCTAAAAACGCACGCCATTTTGTTTTGAACTGACATGAAGCGTCTTTTTAATTAAAATATGTAATGACTTCTCTCGTGGGGTCAGCTTGGGAGCTAATTTATCGATAATTTCTTCTTAACTGTATTCAAAATGTTACCGTGCTATGAGTATTTTTTGGGTAACTTAATTTTTTGCACTTTTTGCTCGAACGTCCAGCGGAAATCGTCTTAAAACAAGCATATTTTGCCAACCTAGTATCCTTTTCAGGCGGGGATTCTTCTCTTTTCGGTCTTCTTGGGGGCTGCTGTTGTTGCTGCTGTTGTGGCCTCCAGTTAGGGCTGGTTGGTTTAGATGCTTCTGTTCGCGGTAAAGGACTATAGCGTTCATCTTGGGAAGGACCACTCTCTCCCTCAAATGTTGGTCTGAACTTCTTTGCATTTGGTGAAGGAAAATTATTGTTATTAACATTTCCACCTGCATATAAAGATAAAATAATGTTAAGAACAACCCTTCCCCGAAACATTTTTCAAACAAAGTCAAAAGTGATGAGTTGGTGGCAGTCAATAATTCAGTATCGACCAGCAACAACATTTCAAATTAAAACAAATTGTCAATAGCTGTTATTACAGTTGAGCCTGCAGTCAAATATTCTTTTGTTTCCAAACATATGCAAACGAGGTCAATAGAATGCCAGATTAACCTGTGTACATCCGCCTCTTCCC
Organism: Desmophyllum pertusum; assembly: GCA_029204205.1. Classification (NCBI taxonomy): domain Eukaryota; kingdom Metazoa; phylum Cnidaria; class Anthozoa; order Scleractinia; family Caryophylliidae; genus Desmophyllum; species Desmophyllum pertusum. The sequence goes on along the minus strand of MU825419.1, from coordinate 1,027,298 downwards.
CTCAAAAGAATCGTCCTCTCTCGCCGAATTTTCCTGGAGGGGAGAGATGATGGATGTGACAAAGGCTATGCCAGATTTGCCCTTTTGACTTGTTTGCATGTCAAACTGCTGATATCTGTAATAACAGCTATTGCTTTAGCTGTGATACTGACCTGGGGTCCACTTCCTATGATTAGGCTGTTGTTTCCAAAATTGCTTGCTATTATTGTTGCTGCCGTTTTCACCGTTCCGTTTCACAGCATCAGCATAGGAACTACGCTGCTGGCGTGGCACAAACACTGGCGGCGGCGTCATCTGAGACCCAAGTCTGTTTCCTTTATCCCTGTCATTTTCCAATTCCTCCTACAATAGATGCAATTCATGATTATAAGTTTCAAATCAAAGATGTTGAGTAAAGGCAAAATTACAACACAAAATTATTGTAAACTTAAGGTGGCTCCCTATACTATAAGGAGCCACCTTAAGGTCACCTCTATTAAGTGGACATGGTCACCTTTTACTGGTTATAAAACCATTAACATCACACTCCCATTCCCCATGGGCATCTTGGCTTAATACAGGTTTGACTGTAAACATTAGTTACAAACTGCAAATAAATTCCACCTGGTGCACTTGAATGTTTGTGTGACTAAACCAGATTTGCTTTGCTCTCACCTTTTCATTTTGGTGGGAAAACGAGGGACGCTGCTGATTTCTGGATTGCCATGGCTGCCTTGACTGATATGTATTTGATCTTGAGTAATTACTAAAGGAGTTATTCTCACTAGTTTGTTCAGTTGCTGAAGTATTGCTGTTCTCAGTAGAGTTAAAGGAGCTTGCTGTTGATGAAGACACTGCTGGTGGTGAAGGTTGGTAGGGCTACAAAGAAAACAAAAATAAATCAACCCTGTTTGTATTAAAATATATCATGTATGTACACTGTACATTGTATACAGTCGAACCCCTATTAAGCGCCAACCCATATTAAGCAGCCAGCTATCAAGCAGCAACTTGCTATTTCCCCGAGGGTGGCCGCTTAATAGGGGTTTGACTGTATTTTCTTATTTTAAACAAATTTAAAGTGCAGTGTACATGTATGTTTTGTAAGGACGGCAGGGATAGGAGCCTCATAGCTCTATAGTACTAGCACTTTACTCCAGTTTCTGTAGCACAGAGTATTGCCACTCCCCCTGGATGGGATGCTAGTCCGTGGCAGGTTAATCCCCAGTATTTACATGTAATAAGGTTTCCTCAACAATTCACCGGCAGTACACTTGGGTGGAGAGAGGCACTGTCAGAGTAAAGCATTCCACACGAGGCCACTGGCAGAGCTCAAATTCATGACCTCCTGGTCCAGTTCTTGGCTAATAAAAGTAGATAGGAGTCCATCCATTTCACAACAAGAACAGAACGATGAGAAGACTAAACTAAACGACAACAGCGTGGAAGGTACACTGGTACCCTGACCCCTAACCCATTACTCTCTAAAAAGATCACTGACCACTTGAGATTTCTTTGCAATGGCTACTTTCCTATTGGACTGGTCTAATTGTATCAAGTGGAAAAGGCATTCATCATTGAAATAATTGCAATGATGAGCGACTCCTCCACTTGATACATTGTAATAATAATAAAAAAATAATAAAAATAATAAAAAAAAAACATTGTAATAATTTTATTATTTACCCATCTGAAACATCTGAAACAGAACATGAACTTACTGGAGGTGGAGGTACACTTGGCTGTGGAGGCGGCATTGTATAAGCTGGTACATAGCCTGTATACGGGTACTGATATGGAGTAAAACCATTCCATTGCGGGTAGTACTGCTGATAATACTGTTGATATGCCAGCGTTTGCTGTTGAATGGAGGACGGAGCACTACTAGTATTGCTGTTGTTAGCCTTGGGTGATGATTTGACTGGTGATTTAGTTACTTCAGAGTTCACTTTGGCTAGAGCTTGCCTCGCTCTTTCCCACTCGGGTGTCTCTGTTTGTTTAGACCCTTCAGTTGATTCTGAATTCTCATTATTTTCATTCTTGCTGTCAGGAGCTGCTGCTGAATATTGTCGAGACCTGCAAACAAGAAATCTCTGATTAGCACAATCATTATTTTGTTTTTATACTGCCGCCTGGTTAGCTCAGTTGGTAGGGTGCCAGACTACAGATCGGGAGGTTGAAGGTTCGAATCCCGGCCAGACCACCAACCAGTCTTAAAATAACTGGCAAGATCATGCTGGCTGTGCCCAACACCTTGTCTCAGTTCAGATGGTTGTCATTGGACAGTGGTGTTGTGGTCTGTCCTGCTCACATGCATTCATGGGTTGGATGAGATAACGAATGGACTGATAGCGGCTGCCATAGGTGTCTGTCTGATCGCACCCTTGAGTTTATTGTAACGCGCATTCACTTCCCTAAAATCTGATCTGTCCGATCTCACCCTCGAGTTTATTAATATTGTAACGCGCATTCACCTCCCTCAAATCTGATCAGTACAATTTTTGGCCAGGTATCTTTACAAACTTTGAATACTCCAGAAATTAATGAGGTCGTCAGATTAAAGGGATTTTCAGATAAGATATTGATCGTAATAATGAGGTCACATTAACAGGGTTGACATAATGGGGGTTCCACTGTATATCATATCACGTTTACCCCACTTTCAAAATGGTGAGAGTGAAACATAATCACCATGCAAGATATAGATTCCCTAATATTCACTCAGTTGTGAGGAGGAATCTGTTTCTCGCCGGGTAAAGATATTGGTACTTTATTTTGTTTTTGACTTTGGATATCCTTACTTTTAAGGGATGTGTATGCCATAGTTAAATCAACTGCACAAAATGATGAGGTTTAGAAACATCTACGTGGTCAGGCAAAGAACAGCGCATCATGCATTCATTCAGACAGTTGCATTTTCACCCAACAGGGTGTTGGATAAACACGTGTCTGATGATCATTTTGCCGCCTCGTACTTCAAATGTTCTCAGTCTCATCCTACATTTTGCATGAAGAACACTGTTTGGTTTGATCTATCGTTTAGATGGTTCATCCAAAAAAAAATTCATAGCTCAACACGGGGTAGGCAGCCCAAAACTCATCGAGGTTAATTAAATTTAACATGTAAAAGTTTTCTCATGACACCATCCACGTCAAAAAAGCTGAACATTGCCCATAAAAAACACTAATGGTGTTAACATGTACACTAGCTAATGGTTTAGGTATGAAAACAAAGAAATTTGCATGGTGTCCACATATTTCCGCACCCAACCAAGGATGCGATATTCCCGGGGCGATATTCAATGAAATTTTCAGTCCTGTACTAACCAATTGGCAGCAGCAGCTAACTCCTTCGCATTCCAACTTGTTATCATCTCTTTTGACTTTGTCATACGCTTAGATACGGCAAGAAAACCGTAGATTTTCGAAACCTTTTCGCAAAGTTTTTCGCAACACAACTTCTCACATCACGTCACAAACGAAAGTGAATCAACGCGCGCGTAGTGATGCATCATGGGTAAAATTACCTTAGAGGGTGTATCAATTATTGGAGCCCATTAAATAGCGCATGCGTACGTCGTGTATCAACCGGTCTCCGCCGCCATCTTGTGAGTCCATATTGTACGCAAAAGAGCTTACATTTTTGTACTTATTCATTTGTTCTGCGGCATTTAGGAACGGTAAGTACCATTTACTTCTATTTATCAAATGGACTGATATTTCTCAATGTATCTGGTTGTCTGATTTAGCTTTCTTGGGGCTTTATTGCGCGAAGTTTGGATAAAGTTTTGCAGAGGTGATATCAGAACTATAAAGCTTACTTCAAGAAAATACCTCCAAGACTGTAGAATCCACTGAAATCAAAGAAATACGATCGAACAAGGACAGACACGGGAAAACGTTCTTCCCTGGTTTGATCGATCAATAATTTCGATTGAATTTTGTATAATCAACTATATTATAAAACGAGCATCAATTTACATTGATTATTGTAAATTTTTGATCATATGTAAACATGCGCTCTGATTGGATGTGTAGTTGCTTTGCATGATGGTTATGATGTTTTGTTGGCTTTATTTTATAAAAGAAATAGAAAATAGCTGCGTCTTGTTTACATAGCCTGATGCAAACACAGGAGAAAGTTTGGGAGAATTTGAATGTACTTACATGTTTACATAACATTTCGCATTCTCACAAACTTTCTCTCATTTCGTCCCCATGGCCCTCAATCTTTTGTTCAGCGTTCAGTTTGCTTTCCACTGTGTTGCATTGTTTGTCATGTTATTTTATTTTCCATGAAACATGATCCTAGACCTCCCCCCCCCCCCCCCCCCCCCTTTACCACCCTCAAATAAGAGTCTGGGCTTTCTGCAACAACTTGCGCATCTCATCTTACAAGACTAAAGATAAAGCTGATCGCTTCCTGGTAAGGTAAGCTGCACTCAGGACAAACTGACACACACTGCTGGAGCTTATCACAGTTTCTGTAGCACAAAGCCAACTAGGAGTATGTCTACTCCCTCTGGATGGATGCAAGTCCACCGCAGGTTACCCCCAGCATTTTATCAGGTTTCCCTAACTGTTCGCTGGCATCATCCTTCTAAATGCCAGGTGGCAGATAAGGCCTCAAGGCTGGTACTGCATTGCAAAAGTAAACTGTCTTGCCCAAGAACACAACAAATTGACGCCGGGCGCTCGAACCCTGACAGCTCGATTCGGAGTCCAACGCGCTAACAATAATTTTTGTTAGTCCACCATGTCTCTCATATCACTCCCCGGTGAGAAGTGTATAACCCTGCAGTGAATAATACGTGGAAGTCTTTGTTCCCAGTTTAAATTCTAACATGAATCTTTTACTGCCATTTGTGTGAAGGGTAATCAAACAACATGGCAGAAGTAGAGAAACCTGAATTTGAGTTGAAGACTGCGCCATTTGATGCAAGGTTCCCGTACACCAACCAAACAAAGAACTGCTGGCAGAACTTTGTGGACTTCCATCGCTGTACAAAGAAGTATGGGGAGGATGATAAGAGATGTGTATATTTTTTCAAGAATTATAAATCTCTGTGTCCCACAACTTGGGTAAGTTTTAATAAGGTGCACAGACCCAGCACTGTGATCAGTTCGTGTAGTAAAAGAAATCGCACTTAGCTACTCTTTTAGCCAGTCATCCCCAATTCCAATATCATACATGTATATGTAGGCTAATATTTATTTCTCTTTGCAATATTGCTTAAAGTGCACCTAACCCCAAAATTTTTTATTCGTTTAAATGAATTTACTTATAATTTGAAACTTAAGGTACTTGCCCTGGCAAATTTGGTGCATTTTTGACAATAAAAAATACAAGGATATTTTTATTCAAAGTGCACCAAACTTTCCATACACAATCACTATGGAGGGCATAATACATCGCACATATTTTTTTGACATAACGACACCTCCACAAGTTAATAATTAACATCAATATTAACTTAATATCTTAAACATTTTTTCATTTTTCTCACAACCATTTAGATATAGAACAAAATTTAACTTTATTTTGATTCTGCATCAATGAATACAAAAATCTGTGCTTGGCACATCGGATATATAAAATTGCCAAAAAGATATCATCAAATTTTGATATTTTGTAATTACCTTTAACTTCCATGGGCACCAATACCATAATTTTGAGATATCCGCGTGTGCCAAGCACACGATTGTAGGCAGTGACAAGTCTAAACTACATGCCAAGTTTCATTCAAAAATGTTTTACCTTTCAAGAATAAAATGCGATTTTCTGGTACCCTGTTGAGCGAACAAACCAAATTCAAGTCCATTGAGCTGAAGATTTAGTGAAAAACTCCCGCAAAATCGGCCTTGTTGAAGAGTAAGAAGCCACTCGCGTTCGATTCGGCCATTTTGAATTAGTTTCCGCTGTTTAAAAGGCTTGCAGACCCATAAAAACCATGAGCTTTTGTTTTGTTTATGCGTTGCTAGGTGAGCACTCGTCCCAGACTTCCGGTTACGCAAGAATTGATGCAAGAAGACTAGGAACAAGATTTTAGATCCAATATGGCGTCCAAAAAGACAAGATGCACTCGATAGATCAAAACAACCTCACAAATAGCTACCAGCATGAAAAAATTAGGGGAAAAAAGCAGAGAAATGAATGTAGGACCTAGCAACCGACCCAGTTCCTACTCGGAAATACTATTCACTTCCGGTAAATGCACAAACTTCGGCTTAACCGTTCTCATCTCTACGAAGATATTTTGTCCCAAATTAAATATTTTTGCAAAATAGGGGTGCTAAGGGACAAGATGGCGAAAAATGGGGGGAAATAAAAATCATAAATTTTGCCAGTGCAGGTACCTTAAATGCAAAGAAATTTTTCGATTTGGTTGAATCCTCGATTTTCTATGCCCCGACAAAGTCTCCAAAATTGCACCTAAAACGACGCCATTTTGTTGCACGGCCGCGTTTGAGGGGAATGAGTTCTAGCGGCTGTGTGACGTCTACTCGGGAACGTTCGATCCTTCGCGTCCACTCATTTACTTCAGAAAGATGCGATACACATTCGAAAAGTGCGTAGAAACGCCTTCCAGGTGCATCATTGGGCGTTGCAGCAGCACGCCAGATTTAGATAAAGGTATACTATACCATTTTAAAGCGATGGTCGAGAACATACGAAAAAGACGGTGGATTTTGTAAACTCAAATGAGCGAAGTGGGACTGTGCGGAGAGTCATAAATTTGAGAACTCTGGAGTTTGTCCGCGCACTTCCAGTAGACTTCCTAAGGCTATTTTCAAATCTACCCGGTCGAAGTCAACTAGCAATTCGACCAAATGTTACCGAGATGTTATCTCTACCAATGACATAGCGGCAAAATTCAGTAGCACGAGCGTGGAATCCGAGCGTTCATCCGTAGTATCGCGCAACTGTATGGCGTCAACATTTCTTCCTTGTGCGAAGCAATTCAGGAATTTTTTGAGGTAAGTCAAAGACGAATTTCTTTCAATTGACTAAATAAGAAAAATGACAAAATATTTTGACTCTAAAAGTTTTTTTCTGAGGCCGGGAAATAAGCAGTGCGGCAGCCGTGTGTACATGCAGATCGTAACATCAATGGGTATCAATGCGGACCACCGAGGGAACATACCCACTTCGCTTATCGAGGAAGAAAAAAGTCATTTATTTCACGGTTTTACTTGAAAATTAACTTGATTCACTATCGTAGTTATTTGGAGTAGTAACGACAAACGTTTTCTGGATGTCAAAACTGTAGTGATGTGGCTTGTTTCCGTTCAGTTTGTTTTCTGCGGCTTACATTTTCAGGCCCGCGTGCGAGCAAGCCGATTTTCAATCGATCGACTGCCTCATGGCTGCGCCTCAAGCAACTCTTAATACACTTCTCTATAAACTCTCGATAGACGACCTTTAAGTATGGACCAATACTTAAATAGAACTGAGCCAAAACAAGCTTTATTGGATGGCATATTGGTAAACTGTAACCTCGCTAAACAGACATCTACGAAAGCATCTAAACAAAAGCCTCGAGCGAGAATTCTTACAACTGCGACGGTTACTTGGCTGTTGCAAACATTAAATGGAGAAAAGCTGGCATTTAACAGAATAACCATTGCTTTACGAAATGCATACTCGCAAAAGCAAAAATATAAATGTCTAAAACGCTCGTCGGAGTAGCAAAGTTTATAGGTGACAAGAATATTGCTTACCATTGACTGGCTTCTTCAGTGCTATCTAAGCGGTCCTTGAGCTTTCTTTTCGGCTCTTCATTCGCTTTGACCTCCTTTTCACATTTATTTGTCCATTCCAGGTCTCGAAGCGGTTCATCTGCGAAGATTTCTTCCTCGTTGCCGCTTGAAGTATTGATTGAGGAACGCATATTTATGTATAAATCACGCGTCGATTCGAGCTCAATTTCTACTTCAGAAATGAAGTTTATTTCGGAGTAATTCGAATCGAAACTTAAATTTGACTCCGAAGATGAAGAACGCACAATTTCTAAACAAAATTATTCAGTTTAAGTCCCAAAAGACATAGAAATGATCCCTTTTATGTTCAATTATCCCAAACAAATACAGAGAAATGACAGAGGCGCTATATTGTGTGGTTCCCGAGTAGACGTCATAACTCGGCACCAGACTCCAGACTCCCTATACGCGGTCGTGCAACACATTGAACGTGACTTCAGCAGAGCATAGAAAATCGAGGATTCAACCGAATCCAAAATTTTTTTCGCAGAAATGCTTCGAATTACATGTAGATTTATTTAAGCGAAGAAAAATTTTTGGGGTTAGGTGCACTTTAAATTGCAAACACAACTGCGAGGATCATTTCTTTACTTTACACTCTCTATCAACAGTTCATATACAATTTCATTACCCCTCTTGTCTTGTTTCTCATGAAACACGTGTCTCGTTTCTCGTGAGTTGTGCATTGTAGTACAGTCGAACCTCCTGTAAGCGGACACCCTTGAGACCAGAAAAAGTGTCTGCATCATTTTATGGGAGGTTAAAAATGTAGTGTTTGTATGTAGCTGGGAACACGACTAAGTGTCTGCTAACAAGAGGTGTCTGCCTATGGGAGGTGCCTGTTAGTGGAGGTTCAACTGTATGTCTAATCCTGGTTTGATCAGTATATCAGTGTGGTAAATATAGCTCACTTTGAAAAAGAGTGATAGCCTGGGATCGAGAGTGGCAGCGCGAACGTTTGTGGGTCAAAATACATGCGCAGATGGCGAATTTGATTGCGCGACCAAGGTAGGAAACAAGTAGTTAAAATGCACAACAATATTATACTACAGCTGTTTATAAAGAAAGGAAATACTATATTTTGGGCATCTGTAGTATTTCCATATTAGGTTTTTTCCTTCAAGAATGTTATAGATTTCAGGGAAAATAACACTGCAATTTCATGCTAAAAAATTGCCTCAGTTTTCATCTATAAATTCGTCATCTGCGTGTGCAGTTTACCAAAACCGCCCCCAAACCATCCCACAAATGCTTGGGCGGCCACTCGATCCAAGGCTGTCACTCTTTTCCAAAGTGAGCTATTGGCTAGTAGATTTACAAAGTTACCAGCCCTGTGTTTTTAGTTCAGGTTAAGAGATTTCTGTCCCCCTATCTTGGGAGTTCTACTAATGTATATCATTCTATTTCTTTAGGTTGAAAACTGGAATGATCAAATTGAGAGCGGATCATTTCCCGGTCGTATTTAGTGATGATATTTTTTCATCGTCAGCGTGATGGCTTCTTTGTTTCTTCTTGGATGTGACTATTTTGTAAATCATGGTACAATAATTGGATAAAGCTTGGAAAGAACTGCATTTAACAAGGATGGTTTTGTTTGCTCGTTGGGACTGATTTACACAAGAAATATTGATATGTGTTGGCTCAAACGCCCTGTTAAATACTGTACCATCTTTGATAGTAATTTTGTGTTTAAAATAAAACGATTGATCACAAAAAACGTTTTCTGGTTTTGTTTTATTAACTCATTCATTGCATACAAGCAGTAATGACATTTTAAACCTTTCACTCCCAGAGTCAAACCTTGAGTCAATAAATGTGGTTGTACCTTTTGAGTCTGTGGATGAAACCCTAGTATGTGACCATTCAAATGAAAGCTATTGAGAAGTACTTTCAAGTGGTGCTGTTTGTTTTTGACAATTTCGAAAAATGAAATTCAAGATTTTTTACTCAATTTTGAGCTTGGCACTCTTGGGAGGAAAGGGTTAAGGCTATTGTGATCGTCCAGGTGGGAGTTGTTTCATGCGTATTTTGTCCCCAATTAGTAGAGGGTTCCACCCTCGGCTATGTATTTCTGACACACTAATAAAGTCATTATTATTATTATTATTATTATTATTATTATTATTATTATTATTATTATTACAAGTGGAACCGGAATAAAAGCAATATATAATTTAATTGTCATAATGGAAAAATGGTAAATATGATACCACCTACTGCCCTTATTTTAGTTTTAGTGGGGTTTAGAAATTGCGAAAATCATGCAAATTTGTTAGTAAAATTGTTTGCGGGTATATTTTCCGCGATATTCGGATATCGGCCCTCAGTCTTTTCTGTATGGACCTCGTTGCACTCGATCTGTACTGTCAAGATTCTCCCAGTACGGCTCTCGCGCTTGGTTAATAATAAGATATATGTATTATCGTAGATACAAAACCAATTGACAGTGTTCTTTGTATAGCACAAACCAACAATTATGCACCCTCAGACAACAACCCTGAGTTTAAATTGTGTATATCATAAACCCCAGTAATGCAATTTGTTTAAAAAAATTCATAGTCAGAGAAATATGTAAATAGCTCAGAATAGTGGATTCAAAAGCCTCATATGAAGGTAAATGAGAGCTTACATGTACATGTACAGTTTATATCAATGAATCAATGGTTCACATGAAGCGACTCGGCAACTTACATGCGCCTATCAGTATCAGTGAATATGAATTATGGTGATGTCAAAAATTCCTGGAACAAAAAATATACTAAAGAACACCAGTGATTAAGTCACTCAAATGTTAAACTCTGAAAATATGGTAGCAGTATTAGAAGGAACAGTAACTCGACACTGTTAAATTATCATGTTGTGACTAATTTATTTTTTAAATTACAAATTTTTCATTTTCCTTTCTCTTGAATTTAATGTCATTAGTTAGCACTGTCATTAAGTACCATGCTCTAAAACAAAATAAAGACAAAAGGAAATAAATATCAAACAAAAATAAATTTAAATCAAAATGTACATGATTTGAAAAATAAATTTGGAATATCCCGAATTTTAGCAGGTCACGAATTGACATAAGAGTCAGACTGGTGTGAATCAGACCAAAAGTATGTATTTTCCAACAAAGGCTTGACTTTTCATACCATGCTCAATTACACATGCATGTACATGTATATTTATAAGGAGCAAAATACACTTTAACACATTGACTACTAAACCGGCCATAAACGGCCAAGAAGAGACCACAGACTTGTACCACTTGTGACGTCATCGCTATTCACGCCAGAGGATGTCTTTGATAATCAACGGATAGAGTTGGAAAATGTCTAACAAAGCATGCCTAAACGAGCACGAAACGTTAAATTGGACCAGAGATACACACAAAACAACTTGGATTTTTTCCTCCAAAATCACCAAAAAACGCGACCTTCACTACCATTGACACTCTTTGTCAAAAAAATTTCCTTTCCCCAACGTTTAGGCTAAAACTTTTTCAACGTGAACAAAGACGACTGAAAGGCCAACAAAACCACAAAATAATATGAGAGAAAAAGGAGAGCGAGAACGGCAGAAAAAGGAGAGCGAGAACGGCAAAAAAATAAAAGGAAAAGAAAAGCCTAAAGTCAGGTGGGTTTTTCAAACCCAAATGAAAAAAAAAATGTCGAAATTTTGATTTCTGCGCATGCCCGAGGAAAATATTGAATTCGTTGCTTCTACGTAGAAGGGGATGTTAGTTGCCGTGTTTTTAAACTAAGTTTTAGACAGTTTGACATTAAACTGTTGAGATAATGGCCAGAAATAGGCATCTGGGATGTTAGATTGACGTTTTTTTGGAAAAAGCCGAGTAGTCAATGGGTTAACAGCATGTGCTAACATTTAACAATTTAAACATTCAATTAAAATCACACTGTTTAGGATCAATGAAATCTAAATACAGCAGACAACCACCACATTTCAAAAATCTTTCTTCAAATATTTATTTGGTCCTTTTTTCTGGCCACAATCTTTTTTAGTGTCATGACTAACTGCAACACCATCAATCAAGTGTCACCCTCTGAATTAGTAAAACAAACAATTTTATATATTATTATAAATTATATTCAAACCAAATATCAATTTATTATTCTCCTGACATCACAAGTGTATTACAATGGTGTTGAAGTACAAATCTGAAGAGAAAACAAAGCAGAGAATGTAATTAACCATAGACCAGTATACTGGTACCCAGTATTAACCCACCTCAGGAGAGAACATAGAATTAATTATTATGCTCTAGATCAAGGATAATTAATGAAAGGGATTTTCAACTTTTAAATAGATAACTATTTACTATGCTTTATTCTTTTATATACAGTGGAACCCTGCCATACGACCACCCTGTTAATACGACCACCCCGTTATTACGACCACTTTTTTGTGGCCCGAACAAAAGCCCACTCATTTTCTTATCTGAAAACCCCGTTAATCCGACCACCCCATTATTACGACCAACGACCACCTTTTCGAGTCCCCAGTCGTTATTTTCTTTATAAAATTACCCCGTTAATACGACCAGTCAAAATGCCTGGTGAGACTGCTGTTAATGAAAACAGACACAATCTGACAAAACAATAACGCATTTTAGTGAATGTTTGTGCGGCAAAGTTTGTAGTGGTAGACCAGTACACCGGTACAACGGTAACTGAAAAGAACCCCAATATACATGTACATTGTACATGCAGCCACCCCAGAAGACAACATATGCTCTAGATCTAGGATAAATGTTTCAAGGGGTTTTAAACTTTCAACTACAGCTGTAGATATCTATTTACTATGCTTTCATTCTTTTATATATGTACATGTACACCTAAAAAAGTTTTGAAAACACCCCCATTCCCCAAAACGAAGCCCACCAAAAACGCCTTTTGGGCAAAAAAACAGATATAAGCCCACAGCTTATTCACCTTTTCGGCGTTAGATTTCACGTGTAGTGTCACGTGACTTAAAATGTAAACAAACCGCCAAAGTTCGGACATTCTAGTCAACCACGCACTACACGTATTCGAACTTCCGAGTCGCTATTTCAAGTTCCCGTTACTATATAATTTTCCCACTGCTTTAAGTCTTTAAACCTCGAATAGATACAGGTTCAAAATGGCAGAGCAGAAGAATAGAAGTGACTTCAACGCCATGAATGTGGCAGAACTTAAAAAAATATTTGCAGGAACGGGGAGTTTCAGTCAGCGAATATTTGAAAACTATCGCCTCCGCAGTCGAAAGAATGGTTTTGCCAGTGGATCCAAACTTCGAAAAAGATCAAACCAACGATGCAGACAAATTAATAATTCATGATATGCATTCCCAATCCATTTTCCCTGAAGACCATGGACTGAACAACTTCAACTCGTCGCCGCCGTTTGGGTTGTACGACATTTTTAACTATTAGATTTACCACTCCACTGATTATGTGGAATCTTTACTAACTGCTCAGTAGTCTGTCTCTCATTCACAAGATGCCTTTCACAAGATGCTTATGGTACTTGTGAAAACGATTCCCGATACCCTGAATCTTGGGTAAGAAACCCAAACGGCGATCCAGTCAACTTCTTCCATTTTCCTGGCGCAGTTAGACAAAAACGAGAGAAGGCAAAGAAAGGGTAAAGTTCACCTATAATGCTTTTATAACACCGTTTGTCGTTTGAATTAATATTTTATACCGTGCCTAGGTGTCGCGACTCAATCGTAAACGAAAGGCATCTTGTGAACGAGAGCCGGACAGACAACTGAGCAGTTAGTAAAGATTCCACATAACCATCATCGAATAAGTGATAATCTTCCAATGACTTGTAAGCAGCGAGTCCCTGCTTGTCGTAATCAGTGGAGTGTAAAATCTAATAGTTAAAAATGTTGTACAACCCAAACGGCGGCGACGAGTTGAAGTTGTTCAGTCCACGGTCTTCAGGGAAAATGGATTGGGAATGCATATCATGAATAAGAGAATTATTAATTTGTCTGCATCAATGGTTTGATCTTTTTCGAAGTTTGGATCCACTGGCAAAACCATTCTTTCGACTGCGGAGGCGATAGTTTTCAAATATTCGCTTACTGAAAACTCCCCGTTCCTGCAAATATTTTTTAAGTTCTGCCACATTCATGGCGTTGAAGTCGCTTCTATTCTTCTGCTCTGCCATTTTGAACCTGTAACTATTCGAGGTTTAAAGACTTAAAGCAGTGGGAAAAATTATATAGTAACGGGAACTTGAAATAGCGACTCGGAAGTTCGAATACGTGTAGTGCGTGGTTGACTAATGTCCGAACTTTCGAGGTTTGTTTACATGACAAGTCACGTGACACTACACGTAAAATCTAACGCCGAAAAGGTGAATTAAAATAACCTTACATGACACTCCCTAAATTATGAATATAGCTCTGAAAACTTCAAAGTGAATTTGATACATGTAGTTGTATGTGAAACCAAAATGAAGCAAATTTTAAAATATATAATAATTTGAAAAGAGCAAATAAAAATAGATACGATGTTATATGGCTGAGCCGGGGGGGGGGGGGGGGGGGGATGGGGGGGAGTACTCCCATATGTAAGCTATATAATAGGGATGGATAAAAAACTACGTATATGGAAAAAAATATATCAATGGTCTGTTAAAACTGATTGGAATTACTTGTTACTTTAAGCTTCCTAGTGTGTCCTTGGTTTAACATATGCCCAAATTTTAACCAATACTTCATGTATTAACATTATGATACTGTAACACGCCAATCAAAACATTATATATACATGTATAAAAAAAATTGCAAGCTCCCTACGATTATGCTCTTCATTCTCACCTGTAAAAATCCACTGTCTATAATCAAGTCTATTATATAAGACACTTCATGACCTCAATCTATGAAAAAATTGAACCAGAAAAAAAATTATTAATACTACAATGTGCATGGGAAATTCCTTAGGCCCAGTTCAGATGCCGTACTTCACATGAGCCGAATCAAATTCAAATTTAGGCCGACCCAAATTAATTTAGATCAACTGAAATTGATTCAGACGCCGAGCTTAATTCGGCCGAAGTTAAATTAATAGGGGAAAATTGCTGTTATATTGAAAAATACATTATAATAATTTATGCATTTGTTTCGGCTCATGTGAAGTTCGGCGTCTGAATCAAAGCCGCTCCACAGCTGTTTTTCTCGGCTGAGCCAGGTGGAAAGAACGGCTGAGCCGATAAGAATTGATTCAGCCGTTCCGAATTGATTCAGACGCCGTACCTCACATGAACTTAATTCATCGAATTCGATTTGGCTCATGTGAAGTAAGGCATCTGAACTGGGCCTTAGTATTCATAGCCTCCCAGTTCATCCAAATAACCTGATTAAATGGACAGCTAGATTTCGACTTCCAACCTTCATTTTACTGAAAGCAGCGCTTATGAGAGCTTCTACTGTAGTGCCAAATTATTTTATTCTCCATGTACAATCTAAATGTATACTGCTCCATCGTGTCTGTATTTTATTATTTAAAGGCAAGTTGTGTGAAGGGTTACAAAAAGTAAAAATTATATTTATGCTAACTATGGCTCATAAACTAGGCACATGCAAAAACGGAATCTTAGCTGGAGGAACTAACAACTAAAATAAAAGCAGCTAAAATAGTTGTCAAGCCAGGGCAAAACCCAGCAACAAAACCCAGCTCAAAAATATCCAGCAACAAAAATACACAGAGTCAAAAATAATTTTGATCACAATGTGAGGCAAAAAAAAAGCTACAACTAGCATGACATTAAACAAATGGTCCTGCAAAAATAAACTTAAACAAACTCCGAACTGACAAATTAAAATAATTTTGAATCCAGTGACAAAACGATTTAGAACGGTCAAGCGACACAAATAATATTGAACCCAGCTTGGGCGACACAGCTCCCACCAACTCTGTACGATTGAGCAACTAATATAATTTTCAAGGCAGCATCACTGAGAGCAGCTATTGCATGCAGTTAGTTTCCTGAGTAAAACTAAATTTAATCATTTCCCACAGTATCTATCAAAACGAAATCAAACATCGTAGCCATAAGCTTATATAAGTTAAGGTAAATATATCGGAGAAATAAATTAAAACAAACGCACTTGACTTGTTTTATTAAAGACGATTGTATTCGAGCTCATGCATGCATTGAGCGAGCGATTTATTATGACCTGAAAACGAAGCTACATGCACATGTAAATTCGAGATAGAGTGAAGCGATATTTTCGCGATCTCCATTTTATTATTTACACCTGTTTCTGAACTTAAGCTTACCTTAATGCTCCTTATGCAGATTCCCTCGAGTTTATAGCCTGTGTACATCCGCCTCCTCCCCTCAAAAAATTATGGCTCGATAACGAAAAATTGCTTACATGTAAACGGTAAATGCGCGATAGACCGACGTTTTCACGTAAACGACAATGAGTTCAAGCCATGAATGGTACATATCGCCAAACGTTCAGAGTAGGCCAAGGTTTTCCAGCGAATGAAACACTTACTGGTGGCTCTGATAACTTGACTTGTGCAACACATAAATTTGTCGGCTGTCGGAGAAACTTTTTACTACTCATAAGCAGAATACGTCATGTATGATAACAATAGTGTCTCGTTCCACACCAGTCTCCACGCGTGTTCAAGCAACTGTCAACGGAGGTAGGACACCTCATGACAATTATACCACATAGTAATGCGTTTACGGTATATTGCGAGCGTTTTAGAAGAAAACTGTCACGGTTTTTGGAAAGAGGACATGCCAAAACCTCGGATACAAGTTTGCTTTTAATTTTAACTTGAAAATTCGCTGAACAGGAAACAAAAGGAACATAAAAGCAATATTTTTCCCTTGTTATGTTTTAATAAAAAAATAATAATCGCCTATTTAACAAACCTTACTAAAATTTCATTACATTAATTGCAATAAATTGCTGTTTTATTGAGCATAATGTACTTTTAAAGCAATTTGAAATATTCAAAGCAATCTGGTCACGTGACTGATGACGTCACCTAAGAAACGTGTTCAAAAACGTGTTCTTCACATAAACATCTATCCACATGTAGATTTTGGTTGCTATACACCTTACGCTTTATGAGATATCGCAGAACAAAATTTCCACATATTTTTTGCTCTCATGTATAGCCCCCTTAAATTTAAAATGCCAGAAGTCTAATGGCCATTTCAAAATGCCCCATTTCAATGTCTTGCTAACTACTTTGATTGCTTTTCAATTGATAGCGACCTGTTCTCACAGTAAACAAAAACGCATTTTCGGGTGTGGTCACGTGACTAATGACGTCATCGCACTAAGTTTGATATGAGAGTTATTTTATGGTAAGTGTTATTACCTTGTAGTGCTTCACCCTTCTGGGCCTCAAATTGACAAAGTTATTTGTCATTGAAAAAATTCCAGTTGCAAAGGATTCTGGGAAGGTTCTTATTATAATTATATATTGCTTTTATAATATATTATTATTATTACAAGTGGAACCGGAATAAAGCAATATATAATTTAATTGTCATAATGGAAAAATGGTAAATATGATACCACCTACTGCCCTTATTTTAGTTTTAGTGGGGTTTAGAAATTGCGAAAATCATGCAAATTTGTTAGTAAAATTGTTTGCGGGTATATTTTCCGCGATATTCGGATATCGGCCCTCAGTCTTTTCTGTATGGACCTCGTTGCACTTGATCTGTACTGTCAAGATTCTCCCAGTACGGCTCTCGCGCTTGGTTAATAATAAGATATATGTATTATCGTAGATACAAAACCAATTGACAGTGTTCTTTGTATAGCACAAACCAACAATTATGCACCCTCAGACAACAACCCTGAGTTTAAATTGTGTATATCCAAAAACCCCAGTAATGCAATTTGTTTAAAAAAATTCATACTCAGAGCAATATGTAAATAGCTCAGAATAGTGGATTCAAAAGCCTCATATGAAGGTAAATGAGAGCTTACATGTACAGTTTATATCAATGAATCAATGGTTCACATGAAGCGACTTGGCAACTTACATGCGCCTATCAGTATCAGTGAATATGAATTAAGGTGATGTCAAAAATTCCTGGAACAAAAAATATACTAAAGAACACCAGTGATTAAGTCACTCAAATGTTAAACTCTGAAAATATGGTAGCAGTATTAGAAGGAACAGTAACTCGACACTGTTAAATTATCATGTTGTGACTAATTTATTTTTTAAATAACAAATTTTTTATTTTCCTTTCTCTTGAATTTAATGTCATTAGTTAGCACTGTCATTAAGTACCATGCTCTAAAACAAAATAAAGACAAAAGGAAATAAATATCAAACAAAAATAAATTTAAATCAAAATGTACATGATTTGAAAAATAAATTTGGAATATCCTGAATTTTAACAGGTCACGAATTGACATAAGAGTCAAACTGGTGTGAATCAGACCAAAAGTATATGTATTTTCCAACAAAGGCTTGACTTTTCATACCATGCTCGATTACACATGCATGTACATGTACATTTATAAGGGGCAAAATACACTTTAACAGCATGTGCTAACATTTAACATTTTAAACATTCAATTAAAATCACACTGTTTAGGATCAATGAAATCTAAATACAGCAGACAACCACCACATTTCAAAAATCTTTCTTCAAATATTTATTTGGTCCTTTTTTCTGGCCACAATTTTTTTTAGTGTCATGATTAACTGCAACACCATCAATCAAGTGTCACGCTCTGAATTAGTAAAACAAACAATTTTATATATTATATAGGTTATAAATTATATTCAAACCAAATATCAATTTATTATTCTCCTGACATCACAAGTGCTGCCTGGTATTACAATGGTGTTGAAGTACAAATCTGAAGAGAAAACAAAGCAGAGAATGTAATTAACCATAGACCAGTATACTGGTACCCAGTATTAACCCACCTCAGAAGAGAACATAGAATTAATTATTATGCTCTAGATCAAGGATAATTAATGAAAAGGATTTTCAACTTTTAAATAGATAACTATTTACTATGCTTTATTCTTTTATATACAGGGTTCCACCCTGCCATACGACCACCCCGTTATTACGACCACTTTTTTGTGGCCCGAACAAAAGCCCACTCATTTTCTTATCTGAAAACCCCGTTAATCCGACCACCCCATTATTACGACCAACGACCACCTTTTCGAGTCCCCAGTCGTTATTTTCTTTATAAAATTACCCCGTTAATACGACCAGTCAAAATGCCTGGTGAGACTGCTGAATGAAAACAGACACAATCTGACAAACAATAACGCATTTTAGTGAATGTTGTGCGGCAAAGTTTGTAGTGGTAGACCAGTACACCGGTACAACGGTAACTGAAAAGAACTCCAATATACATGTACCCACCCCAGAAGACAACATATGCTCTACTGTAGATCTAGGATAAATGTTTCAAGGGGTTTTAAACTTTCAACTACAGCTGTAGATATCTATTTACTATGCTTTCATTCTTTTATACATGTACATGTACACCTAAAAAAGTTTTGAAAACACCCCCATCCCCAAAACGAAGCCCACCAAAAACGCCTTTTGGGCAAAAAACAGATATAAGCCCACAGCTTATTAAAATAACCTTACATGTACATGACACTCCCCTAAATTATGAATATAGCTCTGAAAACTTCAAAGTGAATTTGATACATGTAGTTGTATGTGAAGCCAAAATGAAGCACATTTAAAAATATAATAATTTGAAAAGAGCAAATAAAAATAGATAAGATGTTATATGGCTGAGCCAGGGGGGGGGGGGGGGGGGGGGGGGGGGAGTACTCCCATATGTAAGCTATATAATAGGGATGGATAAAAAACTATATGAAAAAATATATCAATGGTCTGTTAAAACTGATTGGAATTACTTGTTACTTTAAGCTTCCTAGTGTGTCCTTGGTTTAACATATGCCCAAATTTTAACCAATACTTCATGTATTAACATTATGATACTGTAACACGCCAATCAAAACATTATATATACATGTATAAAAAAATTGCAAGCTCCCTATGATTTATGCTCTTCATTCTCACCTGTAAAATCCACACTGTCTATAATCAAGTCTATTATATAAGACACTTCATGACCTCAATCTATGAAAACAATTGAACCAGAAAAAAAATTATTAATACTACAATGTGCATGGGAAATTCCTTAGGCCCAGTTCAGATGCCGTACTTGACATAAGCTGAATCAAATTCAAATTTAGGCCGACCCAAATTAATTTAGATCAAGCCGAACTTAAATTAATAGGGGAAAATTGCTGTTATATTGAAAAATACATTATAATAATTTATGCATTTGTTTCGGCTCATGTGAAGTTCGGCGTCTGAATCAAAGCCGGTCCACAGCCGTTTTTCTCGGCTGAGCCAGGTGGAAAGAACGGCTGAGCCGATAAGAATTGATTCAGCCATTCCGAATTGATTCAGACGCCGTACCTCACATGAACTTAATTCATCGAATTCGATTTGGCTCATGTAAAGTACGGCGTCTGAACTGGGCCTTAGTATTCATAGCCTCCCAGTTCATCCAAAATAACCTGATTAAATGGACAGCTAGATTTCGACTTCCAACCTTCATTTTACTGAAAGCAGCGCTTATGAGAGCTTCTACTGTAGTGCAAATTCTTTTATTCTCCATGTACAATCTAAATGTATACTGCTCCATCGTGTCTGTATTTTATTATTTAAAGTGCAACTAACCCCAAAAAGTTTTTTTTCGCTTAAATAAATTTCCTTGCTACCCTGATCACGTCTGCGAAAAAAATTATCGCAATCGATAAAATCCCCGCGTTTCTACAGCCGTTTAAACTTGGAATTTTCTGTCCCACGACCGCGCATTATTCGAGTCCTGGGTCGAGATCTTGTGACGTAACGGCGGGAACGTTCTGAATAGCGATAAGAGGCTTTTGTGAGGGATTTACATTGTGTAGAAACTTCTTCGGATGATTTCTTTTTCTTTACGTCTTCATAACTATCGCAATTTTACCCACAAAGAAATATGTCTTCCAGCGACGGAAATTCGGAGTCGAACTATGATTCTGAAGATTCTGAGACATGTTTTATTCCGGAATACGACATGGAGGTGGAAGATGAGATCGAGTCGGCTGTTGTAGATCGCACAACAAGCAATGAAAGCCTCGATGAAATGGCATATGTGTGTGTGCTGATGAACCCTTGGCGGACGAAGAATGGCTAAAAAAGTACAACAAAGAAGTTAAAGAAAATGAAGATTTAGAACGAATGCTTCAAAAAAGATTGGACGGCACGGAACGTGTGAGGGATTCTTGGTGAGTCGCAAGTTGCCAAGTATTGCGTAAATGTAAACAAACGCGATTGCTGTCATGTCCCTACAAAATGTATTATTCGCATTCTCAGTGAAAATTAAACAGAACAGAATAGTGTTATTCTCTTACCTTTATTGTAGGTGTTCATGTGGAAACTGCAAACATGATTCGCTTTTAAAATCGTAGCGAATGCTACTGCTGTCGTACACCATATAACTGCTGTTTAGCGAGGTTACAATTTATATGCCATCCAATAAAGCTTGTTTTGGCTCTGTCCTATTTTAAGTATTGGTCCATGCTTAAAGTTTGTATATCGAGAGTTTATAGAGAAGTGTATTAAGAGTTGCTTGAGACGCAGCCAAGAGATAGTCGATCGATTGAAAATCGGCTTGCTCCGCGCGCGGTCTGCTCGGGCCTGGAAATTGAAGCAAAGCTGAAAGGAAACATGCCACATCACTACAGTTTTGACATCCTCAAACGTTTGTCGTTGCTACTCCAAATAACCACCATAGTGAACTAAGTTAATTTTGAAGTAAAAAACCGTCAAATAAATGACTTTTTTTCCCTCGGTAAGCGAAATGGAAGTGGTGTTCCCACGGTGGTCCGCATTAATGTTACGATGAGTATACGGTTTATCGCACCGCTTATTTCCCGGCATCAGAAAAACTTTTGGAGTTCAAATCTTTTGTCATTTTTACTATTTCATCCTTCAAAAGAAAATTCGTCTTTGACTTTCATCAATATTCCCGAAATTGCTTCGCACGAGGAAGAAATGTTAACGCCATCACAGATGCGCGATATCACGGATCGACGCTCGAGCTACTGAATTTTCTGGCTATCTTTTAGCAGCGATGGAGATAGGTTCTCGGTAAAATTTGGTCGAATTGCTAGTTGGCTTTCACCGGTTTAAATAGCCTTTGGAAGTCGGCCTGCTAGAAGTGCGCGGACAAATTTCAGAGTTCTTGATCAATGGCTCTCACAGTCCCACTTTATACTTCGCTCGTTTGAGATTACAAAATCCATCGTCTTTTTCGTATTTATCGACGATCGCTATAAAATGGTATAGTATACCTTTCTCTAAATCTGGGGTGTTGCTGCAACGGCCAATAACGCACCTGGAAGGAGTTTCTACACACTTTTCGAATGTGTATCGCATCTTGCTAAAGGAAATGAGTGGACGCGAAGGATCTAAGGTTCCCGGGCTTACGTCACAAGCCGCTAAACTCATTCCCAGTCAAAAACGCGGTCGTGAACAAAAATGGAGGCGTTTTTGGTGACTTTGCCGGGGCACAGAAAATCGAGGATTCAACCAAATCCAAAACAAATTTCGCAGTTAAGTTTCAAATAACAAGTACATTTATTTAAACGAATAAAAATTTTTGGGGTTAGTTGCACTTTAAAGGCAAGTTGTGTGAAGGGTTACAAAAAGTAAAAATTATATTTATGCTAACTATGGCTCATAAACTAGGCACATGCAAAAACGGAATCTTAGCTGGAGGAACTAACAACTAAAATAAAAGCAGCTAAAATAGTTGTCAAGCCAGGGCAAACCCAGCAACAAAACCCAGCTCAAAAATATCCAGCAACAAAAATACACAGAGTCAAAAATAATTTTGATCACAATGTGAGGCAAAAAAAAATTTTTGAAGCTACAACTACATTGTAGCATGACATTAAACAAATGGTCCTGCAAAAATAAACTTAAACAACTCCGAACTGACAAATTAAAATAATTTTGAACCCAGTGACAAAACGATTTAGAACGGTCAAGTGACAAAAATAATATTGAACTCAGCTTGGGCGACACAGCTCCCAGCAACTCTGTACGATTGAGCAAAAATAATTTTCAAGGCAGCATCACTGAGAGCAGACAAAAAATACGACTGTCGTGTAATACTATTGCATGCAGTTAGTTTCCTGAGTAAAACTAAATTTAATCATTTCCCACAGTATCTATCAAAACGAAATCAAACATCGTAGCCATAAGCTTATATAAGTTAAGGTAAATATATCGGAGAAATAAATTAAAACAAACGCACTTGACTTGTTTTAAAGACGATTGTATTATTTCGAGCTCATGCATGCATTGAGCGAGGGGTGTCTTGAAAACTGAGACCTCGAAAACTCAGACCTCAGACCCCCGAAAAACTCAGACCCCCGGGTGTATCGAAAACTCAGACCCCCGGGTGTATCGAAAACTCAGACCCTCGAAAATTAACTAATTATGACAAATTAATTATGACAGGGTCTACTGACGTGCTTATACTTAGCGATAATCGAATACCAAAATATATAACTTGCTTGATAGATATTTCTATCGATTCGGGAAAGCTTATTGTATGTATTGCATGACCGTCGGTGCCCTGTGGCTTTCTTTCTTCTTTATGTTATACGGGGGGGACTCCCCAAAAATCTGGAGGGGGGGGGGGTTGTGTGGCACGTTTCTTGAAACCCATACCCTATTTCAGATCAAAATATGTGATTTTCTCTACCCTATTTCAGACCTGACCCTTAAAATTTCCGGGAAAATATCCCCCTTTTAAAGCAATCAAAGGCACTATGTGCCAACTCGTGAATGGAAAAGTAAATAAATTAATTAACATAGAAATATGCAGTAGTACCGGGTAAATGTAAGTTGACAGTCTCGTCCTCGATGCTTTTGAGAATCGAGTTTCGAGTTTTGAGTCTGACTCGAATAGGTATTTCGAGGAAACGATTTATTTCTCGAAACAGAACAATAGATTCCGCGCGGCATTCACGCAAGCCGGTGTATTTCGTATTCACGTCCAAATCAGTGTTGGTCGGGAGGGAAACTCAAACGAAAAGTCTTTAATCACTGATATTCGATAATCGCCAACTTTATGGGCCGAATATTTTTAAAAACAAGGTTTACACAGGGTTTAACAAAACCATGGCCTAATACGATTTCAAACTGACTGGCCAACTTAACTATATTAAGCCTATTAACCGTACAGTAAACCCCGTTTATAATTAGAAGGTGTATATAAACACAGACCAGAGGTCTATAACTAGTTATAGACCTCTGCACAGACTAAAAAAACATTTAGCGACTTTAATAGACTGACCTGCATATAAGTTTATTTAGACCTCATTGACTAACTTTTTAGACGTCGTTTAAATATTCGGCCAATATGTTCGAACTGGTTTGAGTTTTATTTGAAAGCAAGTTGCTGTTCGTGAAATAAAATATTTCAATCATTTCAAAACATTCTGATCTTGTTTGTGTAGTCTGTGCTTCGCACGCACAATATAAAATTAATTTTATATGTAAACATTCATTCGTCTTCAGTTCTGTCATACACGAAACTCTTGGACAGAAAAATACTACAGTTATCTATGAAGTTGCAATTCTTGGACTAAAATTAGCTACAGTTAAATTATCAAAAATGGGTTTGCTCTCCGATTAAAAAAAACATATTGAGATACTATGAAAATAAAAGGTAAATCTTATGTTTTTTGTCCTCCGTCACGCAACGCTTCCTCGTTCCGATAATAATATTTTAAAATTATTTCAACCATTCATGCAACTAAAATAACATAAGCTTACATGCGTATGATATAAACATCGTCCATCGCGCTGACTAAAAGAGTCCATTCGAGTCCATTCGCGGAGGCCAAGGAAATATGGAGATTGAGCAAAAAACACTGTCGAGCGTCTAAATAGATCCATGAATAGAAAAGATGAACATAGCCACTGAAACCAGTCATTTGGTGAGTAAATCAAGCCACTTCCAGCTCAAGACAACAGCAACTCGGTGTCCTTGGTAGATACTTTAAGTAGGGTTATTAAAGTGTCCACTTAAAGTACTTACCCAGGGCTCTTGTCGCTCCCGTCGCTCCCGTCGCTCCCGTGTGTGTCCCCCGTGAGTCAAAAAAGGAATCTTGCATCATCTTTCAGGTATCGAAGGTCGCGAGATCGAATCCCAGTGGAGGCAGGTTTTTTTTTTTTTTTTTTTTTCCCCCCGCAAGTATGAGAAACACAGGTACTAATATCAGTTCGCTTTAAATATATACGCTGGAAAAAAAGCATTGAAGGGTTTTTATAGTTCAGACGCAAACAAAATAAAATATCATAGAATTCCATACCATAGTGGTACAAAAGAAAATATAGAATGATTCAGATATATTAGATTTTATTCATACACTTGGTATAAAGAAGATACAACATTTAACATACTTAGTGTTTTCCTAAGTCTTGAAGTCCGTAGCTTGGTTTAAGTTTCGACAGCTTGAGCCTTGATCAGCCTTGCAGCCTTGAATCGATCGAAGAACTTCAAACGTGACTCACTTTTAATATTCTTAATGTCTCCTCTTTGGGCGGTCGAGTATTATTTAGGGTTATTTCTTTCAATTTCGAACTCCAAAAAGGTGTCTAATTGTAATTGTAGGAGTGAAAATACCGTATGAAAAATAGAAGAGATCCGCGCCAGACGCCATTTTGTTTACTGATAATGCATAAATTACCGTACTACGCATACATTAAAGTTTACAACCTAGTGGCCATCGACCGAGGGATCGAGGGAGCGAGTGAAATTTGTCCGCTATACGCTATAACTTCGTTCATGCAAAGCATTCACTCGTTAAAAATGGCAAAAATATATACCCTATTTCAGACCAGTAGGCAAAACACCCTATTGAAGACCAAAATGGTCAAAATCTATACCCGTTTTCAGGCCAAAACGGCTGAAAATCAAACCCTTTGGCCCGGCACATATCTATATGGCTTACATCCCCCCTGTCAATCCTTTTTGAATACACTTCATCTCGTTTTAGTTCAATAACAATGTGAAACTGTTTTTACAACGCGTGGCCGAAACTGACACTTTCAAAACATACAATTTTAAATTTTAAAATCAATAGAATAGTTACTAAGTATATTAATTAAAATCTTAAATCTATAGGTATCTCTAAAAATTTGTATTTGTATTTTTCTCTTTTTTTCTGTTAAATTGTTAATTTACACACGACTCCACAAGCTTCAGGCTTTAAATATTTATTGTGTATAAATAAAGGTCACTATTATAATTATTATTATTATTATTATTATTCCAAAGGATACCATCTTTCAACAATTAAAACATGGAAAGTTATGTGAAAATCAACAAAGATTGTTAATATTGGTAAAACAAAACCGTTCGTTGACCAAGTTACAAAAACAAGCCTTCATTTTCGTTCATATTATTTGTTCAAACAAATTGTCTTTCAACAACGACATTGCTTTGACATTACAGTCAAAAACTGGAACTCCTTGAATGCTGAGAGCATTTCGATTGCGAAAAACCGGCACTTTAAATTGCTGAGACATGGTCTGAAGCTAGACAAAGCACAATGTGTCCTTCCGGAAAAAAGTGAAATTTCGCGCCAAAATACCCATTGTTTGTGTCGACTAAAAATAGTCACGCAACTTATCTCCGGCCTCGTGTTACATACATTTCACAACAGGATACTGACTCTGAAGTTGAAGCTGACTCGTTACCGGTATACCCAGGGGTTGTTTATCCTTTATTATTATTCACATCACGCACTTTTAAATAGACAACTATATTTTAATCACCCAAGAATGTCTGCGTAGGAGAATAGTACTGTATCTCTAGGAATTGTTTGATCGCATTGACGATAACTGCCGGTAATAGCTAGCATAACGTTATTTATGAATATGTATTAATAAGTATCTTATAATAATAATTATTGTTTACGATGGTGCTACATTTGGTCGGTGTTTCATTTCGCAACCGGGGAGACTAATCTCTCAACGATTTTGGCGAGTGTGTTTTCGGTTTTCGGGGGTCTGAGTTTTCGATACACCCGGGGGTCTGAGTTTTTCGGAGGTCTGAGTTTTCGATACACCCGGGGTCTGAGTTTTTCGGGGGTCTGAGTTTTCGATACACCCGGGGGTCTGAGTTTTTCGGGGGTCTGAGTTTTCGATACACCCGGGGGTCTGAGTTTTTCGGGGTCTGAGGTCTGAGTTTTCGAGGTCTGAGTTTTCGAGACACCCATTGAGCGAGCGATTCATTATGACCTGAAAACGAAGCTACATGCACATGTAAATTCGAGATAGAGCGAAGAGATATTTTCGCGATCTCCATTTTCTTATTTACACCTGTTTCTGAACTTAAGCTTACCTTAATGCTCCTTAATGCAGATTCCCTCGAGTTTATAGCCTGTGTACATCCGCCTCCTCCCTCAAAAAATGGCTCGATAACGAAAAATTGCTTACATGTAAACGGTAATGCGCGACAGACCGACGTAAACGACAATGAGTTCAAGCCATGAATGGTACATATCGCCAAACGTTCAGAGTAGGCCAAGGTTTTCCAGCGAATGAAAACACTTACTGGTGGCTCTGATAACTTGACTTGTGCAACACATAAATTTGTCGGCTGTCGGAGAAACTTTTTACTACTCATTAGCTGAATACGTCATGTATGATAACAATAGTGTCTCGTTCCACACCAGTCTCCACGCGTGTTCAAGCAACTGTCAACGGGAGGTAGGACACCTCATGACAATTATACCACATAGTAATGCGTTTACGGTATATTGCGAGCGTTTTAGAAGAAAACTGTCACGGTTTTTGGAAAGAGGACATGCCAAAACCTCGGATACAACTTTGCTTTTAATTTTAACTTGAAAATTCGCTGAACAGGAAACAAAAGGAACATGAAAGCAATATTTTTCCCTTGTTATGTTTTAATAAAAAAATAATAATCGCCTATTTAACAAACCTTACTAAAATTCCATTACATAAATTGCAATAAATTGCTGTTTTATTGAGCATAATGTACTTTTAAAGCAATTTGAAATATTCAAAGCGATCTGGTCACGTGACTGATGACGTCACCTAAGAAACGTGTTCAAAAACGTGTTCTTCACATAAACATCTATCCACATGTAGATTTTGGATGCTATACACCTTACGCTTTATGATATATCGCAGAACAAAATTTCCACTTATTTTTGCTCTCATGTATAGCCCCCTTAAATTTAAAATGCCAGAAGTCTAACGGCCATTTCAAAATGCCCCATTTCAATGTCTTGCTAACTACTTTGATTGCTTTTCAATTGATAGCGACCTGTTCTCGCAGTAGACAAAAACGCATTTTCGGGCATGGTCACGTGACTAATGACGTCATCGCACTAAGTTTGATATGAGAGTTATTTTATGATAAGTGTTATTACCTTGTAGTGCTTCACCCTTCTGGGCCTCAAATTGACAAAGTTATTTGTCATTGAAAAAATTCCAGTTGCAAAGGATTCTGGGAAGGTTCTTATTATAATTATATATTGCTTTTATAATTAAGATCGACTGTTGTTGGTGACTGATGTTTCGACAACCACTGAATGTAAGGCTATGTTCGCACCGAGCACTAGTGCCTGGCAACTGGCACAAAATAGTGCTTTGTTCAGACTGTCACTGGGTACCTTGTACTCGGGTACAGTGCCCGTGCCCGAATTCTGGCATAAGAACTTAAAAAGGTGTGTTCACATTAGGGCCCAGCGAGAATCATACTCGGGCACCGTGCTCGAGCACCAAGTGTGAACATAGCCTTTGATACCACTTGATAAATTACACACATCGTTTTTACTTGATTCTGAAGATGACTAGATGAAACGTTAGCCACCTGCCAGGCAAATCACTCAGACTCTGGACAAACTGTTACTCGTGCGTTCAAACCATTAACTAAGTAACTACATATTGCTGTGTAATTTATGTAGTTCGCTTGTCATACATTTACTTTATAATTTTTATTTTCTCAATTCACTGACTGAACATGCTGAAAGGCGACCAACACTGCGCGTCTTGTGCTGTTTATTTGGTTCTTAATAAGACCACATGTTGTATTTTGACTTTCAGGACTTTAGACAAATCTTGGCATTCAAAACTGTACCATCGCTGAAAGTTCCCTTTCGAAACGGGAATCTGATCTGGCATCAAACGTTTTTCACAACAGTTTTGATGTGGAAAATTTCAAGTTCTTTTTCTCAGGCAAAATACCGTACTTACAGTGCATGTATTGAAACATTGGTATATACATTGTACTTGGACATCTTCCTGTAGACGAAACCTAGTTAAATCTACTGTCCTTCTGTCTGCGGGTTTTGTGTCGGTTCTAACGACTTCAAGCCGTCTCCAGAATGTGTCCTAAATTGGACGCTAGGTGCGTGGTTGTCCGTCGAGGGAGAGCGGGCCTAGTCTGTTCCGTGCCCCTCGGCATTAACGACCCCCTTCTGTCGAAAGGACTTAGTGAAGTGTTTCCGCGCGAGGCGTTTGCGCTTAAGGTCGCCCTTCGCGACAAATTAAGCCCTGGGGCTTCAAGGAAGCCGTTTTTATTTCCCATCCCCGATGATGGAGCAATGGAGCCCCGCTTTCCCATTCCCGGTCCGAGCCCGAGCATCGTCGACCCCCTTCGACCGTCGCGAAAATTGACGTTGCTGCCTCGGCGACCCATTTCGGGGGCTCCGGGAAAAGCCGAAGACCTCCGACGACCCGAGCCGCGTGGTCTGATAAGATCTAAGAAGTTCATCTCGATGTCCTCATCTGCCGCGATGGATGACGCATTGGATCTGAGATGAGCCAGTGGATCTGGCCAATAGCCACTAGGAGGCAATAGTATAGGATCAAAGCTCTGTCTGTAGGACTCTGAATGTTGAATACCATACAGGCTTAGCAGCCGACACATTTCAGACTTTGCTGTAAGCGAACTCGTCCCGCCTTTAATTTTTTCCATCTGCTCACTTTTTCTCCTAGTTAAAGACACAGTAGTGGTAGTACTTCTAGGAGAAACCGAGCCCTCTTTTTTCGTGTTTTCTGTTGGTAGCGTCGTGTCTTGACATTGTGGTGACGTAGACAAGGGTTCCTCGCTTGTCCCTTTAATCTTTTTATCAACGGAATTTCGTCTTTGTTG
Organism: Desmophyllum pertusum; assembly: GCA_029204205.1. Taxonomy (NCBI): domain Eukaryota; kingdom Metazoa; phylum Cnidaria; class Anthozoa; order Scleractinia; family Caryophylliidae; genus Desmophyllum; species Desmophyllum pertusum. Next base: position 997,319 of record MU825419.1, on the reverse strand, counting down.
CGACGAAGGCGCTATCTCATTAGCGTTACTTTCTTGAACAAAGTTGTTGTAAATATTCTTATTTGCTGAGGTAGGTCTAGGTGTTTGACCATCTAGTTCTGGGTCATTTTCAACGTTTTGAACGGCGATCTGCGGAGAAGGGCTTCTTCGACGCGCAATCAACTCAGACAAGTTAGTCAAAGAGCGCTTTTCAGCCCATTCTTTGGCGTTCAGAAAAGTTTCAGGGTCTCTGATGGTCAGAGAAGCTTTTCCTTCGGTCATAAGGACTTGAGCGCATCCATCGTGCCCCTGTTTAGTGGCTTCCAGTATCGGAGTCATCCCCTGTGCGTTCTTTTTATCGATATCCAATCCAAATCTCTTCAACGCTGTAACAAGTCTTTTGACAGTATTCACTTGCCCGCTTGACGCGGCGTAGAATAGCGCCGTGTTACCGTATTTGTCTCCTCCGTTCAAATCAAGATCCAAAAGGGAAGCGTCCAGTATTTTTCGGACGACATGTTCCTGTCCGCGAATGCAAGCCCACATTAAGGTCGTCTTCCCTTCGCGATCCACAATGTTGACGCGCGCTCCGTGTTCGAGTAAAATCTTGACGATTTTGTAACGCGTTCGATGCATTTTGTCGGGTAGAAAAATCGCCTTCATTAGAGCGGTCTGTCGATTTTCGTCCAATCTGTTCACGTCTTCAGTACTTGATTCAAGTAAGAATTTAACCTGGTAGATTCTACCCCTTGATACCGCGTCAAGAAGCATGGTGAAGTTTGATTCCTCCTCGCCGCACACTGCTTTGCACGCATAGAAACCGTTAGCAAAACAACCCAATACAACAAATATTAGACACATTGATTTATGCCTTGGAGCTAATCGGGCTAACTCCTCTGAGGATTACTTCCATTGTAACAAACTTTTACTGATTTCAATTATCAAGCACTTACGCCTCTAAGATGGACCGTGGTTACAATGGACTTTTAAAAGTTATGCTTGTTAGCGACCCAAGATTAAATTAGCATTCGAAGGCCCCTTTAGAACCCTTACAATACGCGCTTGCTATTATTCGCAGACAAAAGCCTTTTGTCTTCATTGCACTGTATTTGTCTAATGCGCACTTCCTTTGGACAAAGAACAGTGTGAATTTATTAGCAGTAGAGGATAACAAGATTAGAGGGAATCATTCTCGGGTCAGTAAAAGTAAACAACTCTGTGTAGATAACACGGGAGGACACGTAATGGATAGGACAAGTTTCAGAATATATTGACACTCAAAGTTCTATTTTAGACCCGTCTGAAGCACTTCCTAACGATATACAATCATTCTTCTTGAATTTGTTGTATGATTCATTTTGCCGACCCATACTATCAGGAGCTGTTTAGTGAAACAGGCCCAATAAGATCGAGTACAAGATTAGCTGACAAAAGCAAGTTCTATTAGCGATCTTCCACTTGCCCCACATATAATTAATCTCAAATTATAAAATTCGTACAGTACTCCAAAAGTACCGATGAATAACTACCTCGCCAGCTTGGCTCCATTGAGACACCACGTGATAAAAAGACAAGCATTGTTGCTTAGCAACGTCTCTGACGAAAACCGTGGGCTCAATCTCAGTTTTCAGAGGGGAGGGGTACTTCATCATCGCCAAATATCTAGTACTTGAGAGACGGCAAGTAAAGCAATTCAACAACTGAACAAGTGCGAGTGTTTTATCAGGGTTTCAACCAGGAGAAACAGATAAAAGCTCGATGCTAGGGATCTAGGGAGAAGCTGACTTGAAATGTATAAACTATGCCATCAAACCTGTTCTAAAAGTGTAGATTTTTTCCTTGTACCCAGGTCTATCCAGTTGAACTTAAGGCGGGGGTACACGTGAATTTCAATGAAATTTTAAGAGGTTTAAAGAAGGGATAGAAGAAGGGATAGACAGTTGATACCCACGCGGGTGCTCTTGCGTGGGTATCAACTGTTGTCAATGTCAATCTACTAACTGAATTTTTAACTTCAAATTCTAATTTTAAAACTACATCAAATCTCAATATTTCTTATTTCCCTAAATTTTACAACTCCTTTGAGAAAAACTATTTCCTCCCAAATATACCCAAAAATCACCCAAAAATTTACAAAACAACCCATAACATAGATTAATGAGATGAGCATAGAGTTTTTGGATTGCTTGAAACGCGAACGAGATATTTCCATTAAACCCATGTTAAGTGGCGGAAAAAGGGCATTCATGTGTACCCCCGCCTTAAAGCGCCGAATATTTAAACAAGGTTAGACAGGGTTTAACAAAACGGTGGCCTAACTCGACTTTAAACTGGCCAACCTAAATGTGTTAACGTCATTTACAGTAAACCCTGTTTAGAAGGTGTACTCTGACAGGCAAAAAAAAAAGCTAGTTAGACTGACCTGAAGATTAACGAAGTTTGCTGTTTTAATTATGGTTAAGTGTATAGTTACCCATTCTAGTGGTAGCCTCCTATTCTTTTCGGATAGTTGAAAACATATTTTAACGTTTGTCTGAGCACTCCGTTTTCACGAAAGCAAACATTAAACCTGGCGAAATGAAAAAAATAGCAGTGACTGTCAAATAGAGGTTAATTAGCAACTGCTACAGGTGCAGTGCTGTTAATTGGATGGGACTCGCCTTTTTTCACTCCTAGACCAGGCTAGAGTTCTTGAGGCTTATCAGTTTTAAAAGTGTTATCCAACCAAAAAAAATGCGCGAAACTCACGAGTACTTTGAAAGCCGAGCACCATAAAAGACAAGTCATATAGTTTAGTACTGAAACCTTGTGTGATTTTTCTCAGCCTGCGTAGCAGTCGTTTCCTGTAAGCACGGGAGGCGCGTGAAGACATGGAGCGCGAAAAGGAGCAATAAAAAATTTGGAGGGGTCTTTTTCCGCTCGATGTTTTCACGCGCCTCTTGCGCTCTCGGAAGGGAAACGATTGCTTCTGCTTTGAAAAAGTGCCCTGGTCCGGAAGGGGCAAAGATCCGTGTTTTACAGCATGACTTAAACTTGCTAACAGGAAACCACGTATAACTGTTTGTTTTTGCTGAGTAATAAGGTGCCGAGTTTCCTGCCTTATCACGATGAAGTAATTAATTTACACCTTGTCTTTGTTGTCAAAGTTTAATTAATAATGCCCTGTCCTTATAAAAGATTGTGTATATATGCAAATAACACAAATCATTTGTGCATGCTTTCAGTAAATTTAGATGTGTTTTGTAAAGTGGTATAAACAGTTTAGAACAACCTCATTGCAGCATCAGTGAGCGATTACTCTGTTATATACAGTGTATATTTTTAGTCTTGTGACAACAAAGTCTTTATACGTGACCCTGAGGCTTATACCAACATTTATTCTTTTGCCCAATCAGTGAATTCAAAAGGTCAGTCAAGCCTGACCTACCGTGTAATAAACCCCATATCACTCATTGGCGTTTTTGTCACAACAAAGACCTCGGAGACAATAGACGAAGAAATTATTCGATGAATTTTAATCATAGGTGAGTTCAACGAGCAATTACAATGCTATGAAACTGATGAAACTGCGTGCCAATTAAACAAATCACCCGGTGCGTTAGTTGAAAATCGGCGAAAGGGTCGCTGAACACAAGCTTAAGGTAAACAGTTGGAGCAAGACTTAAACTGACGGCCGAGACTGGGACACATTGCTATGTTGGCAATTCCTTCGTTGTCGATCGGTCACCAAAGGCAACCGATTCCCGATCCACAACGAAAAGTAGCATGGCTGGACACACAGATCAACAACTGCGGCAAAGAAAGTCATTCCGTTGTCAGTGGAAGGCCGAGAATTCTTTTAGAAGCTGTAAGCCAAGGGAGGCTGCGACAAGTTCGTTTGCTGCTGGACGCGGGTGTTAACGTGAACTGCAAAGATTTGGACAATGGGCAAACAGCGTTGATTAGAGTCATGTTTCTGGATAACAGTAAACTTCGACGAAGGACCGCGAAGATGCTGATGAATTACGGCGCTAAAGTGAAAGTTTTGGATAAGTTTGGCCGATCAGCCCTGTCGTGGGCCTGTCTTATGGGACGAGAAGACATGGTCAAGTTGTTTTTCAGCAATCCCGAGGTGGATCTTGCATTGGGAAGCATCGATTCTGAGGGCAACACGAACTTGATGTTAGCAAGCATGTCGGGCAATGTAAACATTGTTAAAACGATATCAAAAGTGTTTAGGAGAAACAGACTCGACGTAAACAGAGTGAACAATCGAGGAAAAAGCGCGCTAACGATAGCTTACGGAAAGCAATTTACGGACTGCGCAGAAGTGCTGTTGAACGAAGGACATGTTACACCTTGTGTCTACGAGACAAATCTCCTGCGCGACGCATTTAGCGCGGCGATAGGACAGAGAAGGAACAAGCCTCACACAGGACTGCGGCAAAACTCTTGTAATCTGCCCAGACTATTTGGTCTCTACACAGAACAGCTTACAAATTCGTATCCACGAAAGTGTATGTCTGGAGGTGGTGTGAAATACTCGGCTTATTAATTAAAAAGAGATTACCAGCTATGTAGATTATACGATTACTAACAGAATTCATACACCTCCTGGATCGTCGTGCGAGAGGCGAAAGACGCGCGCGAGAAAAAGATCGCCACGCGAAACTGGAGGACGATTCGCGCTCATAGTCTGCATGCATGTAAGTTGTTTACGTTGTAAAGTTTGTATAATAACGCAGTGCGCCTAAGAGAATGATTACATATTTTAATAAGGTAAGAAATTTGAAGTGTTTATTTAGGATTTCAATATGGACAATCAAAGATTTTTATTCAAATTAAACGAGAAAAAGTGAAGAATGATTTCAATAAGTAATTATGTTAAGTTTAAGTTTACCGTAAAGTGGAAAAACTAAATAAACTTGAAGAGTGCAGAGGAGTTGAAGTTACTGAAACAAACTGTATTTAAACAAGGTTGTCATTACTGTAAACTGTTGTGACTTGACATTCACAGATTTACAATTTAGAGCCACCTTGTACAGCATGAATAAATAGTATCACATGATAAATTCAGTGTTCAATAGCTTTCATTTGATGGTCACAAAAGCATAACAAACGGTACAAGACGAACATATTGCTGATCTTGATGATTCATTTGAATGATCACACACCAGCGGGTTTCTTGTAACAGTTGACCATACAGGCCCGTAGACAGGATTTTGAATGGGGGGGGGGGGGGGGGGGGGGGGCGTTAGAGTGGCAAAGTTGGGATCGTAGGAGCGCCGAAGGCGCGAGCTACTAGGGGGGTCCGGGGATGCATGCCCCGGGAAATTTTCGAAATATTAGGTTGTCTGAGACTGCATTTCGTGCGTTTTGAAAGGCAGTATGATATGAAAACCAGGCAGCCAAAAGCGAACGTAAAAACATGAATATTTCGGGAACTGTTTCAGTTAAAGAAAATATCGATGAAAGAATACATATTGCAGAATACATATTGCAGACCTTCGATTAAAGACATTTTTAAGCCAAAGGAGTGAATATTTAGATGAAGAAAATGACTCGCTTGATGTTGTCTTTGTAGATGAAGACGATATGTAAACACTGATTCAGACTTCATTTTCAAACTACATGTACACCTGTCCAGTTATCGAATTAGAGCACAAGCACTACTATTCACTACTATTTCACTTTATTTGAACCGTCGGTCCACTAAAGGTGGACCTCCACAACCCGTGGGGGGTGCGGACGCACCCATCGCACCCCCGCCTCCCTACGGGCCTGCCATATCAAGTTTACTAGAGATTGGCTAACTCTGGTAGAGCGAAACGTTTTACACAAAACTGTTTTACATAATAAGATACACCGTGATACACTTTTATCATCAAAAAAGTTCTTAAAAGTTTATGGGCCCTCCACTCGACAGCTGTGACGGTATTTTTTAGACTTGAAACCTCAATGAGATAATGGGAAAATAATGAAGCGTATGAAACGGCATACAGTAGTATCAGAGGTCTATAACTAGTTATAGACCTCTGGGTAGTATCCACTAATAAACTAAGTCCACCTTGAATTAAAGGTGGGCTTTTATTGAAAGAGTTGAAAGAGAGAGGGGCTTATACAGACGCCAGGTTAGGCGGTAGACATTTTGGCGATGAGATGAAAACGAATAGATCATGTTTAACCTGTTACATTTAGGACTGAAACCCAAAAATAGGCGAAAATTCGATAAATGGCATTGCCCAAATAATTTGCTTGTTTTCCGAAACAGAATCAAATTTTTGGGAATTTAGGCGGTTCTGAAACTGGGTGTTATATACTTGCAAAAATTGCAATCTGAATTTGCTGATTATTATTCAATAATAACAAATGGGGGGGGGGGGGGGGAGCTAATATCAGGTTTTTTTTTGGACAGGTTATATTGTTGCTATGGTAACCTGTTATTTGTCATAACTTGTTCACCTGTGATTGGGCATTCAGTTGATATCATTCAGTAAAAACATCAACTGATATAAGGTACTGAGTATAGATCCATCAAAACAGAAGGGATTTATATCGTAAATCTTCACGAGTCACTGCATGGTGCACTCGGCGGACTTTTTAATTATTACAGAATTTCCGGAGCGAAATTAGCTGCAACAATCCGACGAAAAATAATAAAACAAGAAACAAAATCATGCAGGTCAGTCTGATGGCTATTGCTTTTTCAATGAAATATACTCACAAATAAAATAAAATTCCCCAATTTTATTTTGCAAAATATAAAAAAACACTACATTATAATTACTAGTAAATTACTGCTCAATAGCTGTCACACACTAGCTATGGTTTCCAATCATCTTCAACCAGTATACATGTATATTATTTTGATAAAAGTACACTGCCATAAACCGTGACGTGACGTTTTTAAACTTGAAATACATTTTTTTTATCCAGTGTCTACATTTTGGCTCTCTGAAAAAAGGAAATTAAAACTGTCACCCAACGAGTTTAAAAATCAACGGGCCTGATCTTCATCTCGGCTCTCTTAGCAGAGTAGTGAGCACCCTTCCACGAACGCCAGTTGACACCAGCGTGGCCGCCGGATGAGTGAGGACCGTGATAATAGTAGCCGTTCAGGTTTACAGTTACACAGTTGTTGAACCACCAGCCAGCTCCCCTATATGACGTAGCGCAGTTGCCCGAGTATTTATCATTGTCTTGATCTTTGGTTGAAAACGCCGAGTTACGGTGATAACCAAAAGAGTCACCAGCAGTTCCTGAAAATAAAAGGACACAAAAACAATTATATTACAACACAACAGGAGAAAGGAAACATGTAGTTCATTGGCAAATAATGAATAATCCGTAACGGCACCAAACTCAGAGAGGATCGGTTGCAATAGTACTTGAAAACAAGAGGGAGAACGAAATGCACGAATTTCGGGCAGTATAGCGGGCTTTTTCTTTTCCGCGGGACAACCTGCGAGAGAGGCTCGCGACTCGCGAGCCGAGCCGCGTGGCCTAGACTACAATCAGTCCCTCATTTTTCTCAGGGATAGTTGAGTGGAGAGAACGCGAGCGCGCGTGAAAATCACCTCCTCGCGCGCACTCGCGTGCTCTCTCGCTCGTAGTCTACGCGCGGCCCGGGTATCCTCGGAAAAGCCATAATGACGCGGGCTAGGGACAGTATGAAATTCTAATAATAGTTTAAATGAAGGGTGCTCACCGGAATACGTTCCAAGACTAAGTTTATACTTGTTTTCTCACTGGAAACAGCAAAGACGTCGTACGCGGCATAAGCAGTCTTTCCTTGTGTGTCTTCAAGCTCCACTCGCAGCCTGTTCTTTGTTTTCGTCAGGCGGTGTATCTTGTCCAATCCCAGCCAAAACTCGCCCTTCAGATCACCAAAGCCGCGTTTGTAGTCGGCCCAGCCGCGGCTGAAATCAACAGAGCCATCCAGTCTCTTCTGGAAAACACAGTCCATCCCCCATCGGCTGTAGTTTGGTCACAGAACACATCAAAGGCACCTCGACCATCGGGGTCAATTGTGTAAAACACCGTTATTTCTTTTGCCAGATTTGTACAGCTCAGCACAGTTTTTCTTCACTGTAAAAATAATGGAACCTTCTCAATAAGTGAATAAGTCATGAAAGAATTGGCGAGAGAAGCGCTGATGGGGTGAATGATCTTTCTCGCTGTCTTGTTTTTTGAGCGGTTCTGCATGTCTCGCAGGCTCGATTTTTTTCGCAAAACAGTTCTGTAGTCTCCATCTCGGTCTCGCAATCTAAAAAACTCAAAAAAGTCTCGGGCCTCGCGGAGAAAAATGCTATGCTCGCCGTCTCGTAACGGTCTCTAATTTACCATTCCACTCTGCCGATCTGTTTACTAACTAGTATGCTACAACGCGATTACACTCACCTAGGCTAGTTTTGTTTCCAGTCATAGCGTCGATCTTTTTCTGTACATCTGCAAGTTGGTTCTCTATTTTAAGGAGGTGTGCTTTGATGTCGTTGTTTGCGGTCCTGAATAATAATTGTTGAAGTGCACGTTGTGGCACTTACTCGATGCAGCCGTGATTTGTTCGATGCATTGGACACGCTACTCGCTGCTTGAAATGGGTCAAACAGCAAGCTACAACATAACACAACAAAAATCGCGTTTACGAAAATCATTCCCGGCTGAGAAAGTGATCTCAATGTAGTCGTGTGGATGAGTTGTCAAGCTAAGCACCCAACAATAACTCAAGCCCGATAAACTTTTGATTTATACAATGTTTACTTCCTTAAACGATACAAGCAGATTTTCTTGTTTTCTCAAATTGACCTATTTTTGGAAAGCACTCATTGTTCAATTGTCAGTCAAGCAGAAGTTTTTCTTTGTTACTGAAGTGCGGGAAAAATTATTCAGAAAAGAGTGACGGTTTATTTTGTGAAAATGGTATTAAACTTAACACAGGAGTAACTACAGAACCTGGCACTCGAACTATATTCTGCGTAATTGTCAGGGGCCGGAGAACAAGCGCCCGTTTTGTCAAAATCTTCGTTGAAGCACTCGAATAGTTTTCCGATTCTATTATCCAATCAAAAAATTAGCGCGAGCACTCACAAGTACTCCGAAAATGACCACGGTAGGATTGTCATGTTCAGACGTCTCTCGCAGAAGCTATCTTGCGCCTTGATGCGCGGTAGGCAGAGAGCAATCAATCAATAAAGAATCAACAACAGAGACAGAGATAAATTAATACCGGTTTTATGTATTCCTCGTTCTACAAAGCGTGTTGCGTGAAAGGTAAACAAAAATATATCAAAGGAATACAGCGAGAGTTTTTAAATAATTGAATTTTTGCCCTGGCGCGTTTTTTTCCAACATTACCGTATGACTAACGAAATAATTTCGCTCGTTTCTAAAACATCGTGAAATTTCTGGTGACGCGAAAAAGAAATGTGCCGCGAAAAATCCATATGCGCGAAATTTAAATATCAATACATGTCAAGTAAAATCACCATTCAACAGTAGCCTCGTTTCCTGTCGAGTTATCTCTGTTTTTCCTATTCTCTCTAAGAGATTGGAGTTTTTAATTGCGCGAGTTAAAATTTCAGCTGTCTCCTCTGTCACTTCCCGAGAGAGACGTTTATTAGCGGGGCGCGTTTTCCCCCTCCCGCGCGCCCCCCTCAATACTACGCAGACTATCATAGCCTGCGTAGCAGGCGCTGAGTAAAATAGAGTGTGAGTTTTTAGGCGCGCGCGTGAGAAAAGACACGCGCGGCCTCGCGCGTTTTCTTCCTCGCGCACGCCCCTCTAACTCGCGTTCTATTTTACTCAGCGCATGCTACGCAGGCTGAGACTATTATAGCTTTGCAGAGGACGGTCCCATGAAATTTTAAGAATTCTATTATGCTCTCGTGTTGATGTGTTGTTTTTTCCTATTTTATTCATCCACAGTTCTTTTTCAATGACACATATACTGTATTTGTGAGACATACAGTTAGCAGAACTGTGTCCACCCCGAGTAATGTTTTCACCTCATTATAAAAAAATGGTGTAAAAAATGTGAACTAGACTATGGACTAGACTATGGCGTACCTATTGACATACAGCTCTGAGAGAAGAAAGATACTCAAAATCGGAGAAAAACGGAATAAGCCAGTTCCTTTTTAAATCTACAATGTGCTAGCCCAGAAGTAACAAGCCTAGCCTGCGTAGCTGACGCTGGAGGGGTGTTTCCTCCCTTACATACACCCCTCCAACTCACGCTTTATATAGCAGGCTCATTTCAAGCCCTAATCTCATACTATCAGACACAAGTTTGTTGCACCTTGGTACTTAGCATCGCTATGGTCCTATTCTCAACGAAGCAAAGGTTAGACCGACAGTATACTAATATCCATATGTGTCTAAATAGTTCCTTATTGTCTCCCTCAGTTGTTTACCATTTTCATCCATTGCTGGCCAGTCAATGCAGTCTTCGTCGTCAAAGTCCACATCATCTTGAATGAGAACAGGCTCAATGGGTGATTCATCCCCAACGTCAATACACAGATTGTGCAAAACACAGCATGCGATAACAGTGGTAGGCACCCTAAGGGAAGTGCTGTTGAACGAAGGCCATGTCGCACCTTGTGTCCAGAGAGAAATCTCCTGCGCGACGCATTTAGCGCGGCTATAGGACAGAGAAGGAACAAGCTTCACACAGGACTGCGACAAAACTCTTGCAATCTGCCCAGACTATTTGGTCTCTACACAGAACAGCTTACAAATTCGTATCCACGAAAGTGTATGTCTGGAGGTGGTGTGAAATACTCGGCTTATTAATTAAAAAGAGATTACCAGTGTAGATTATACGATTACTAACAGAATTCATACACGTCGCGCGAGAGGCGAAAGACGCGCGCGAGAAAAAGATCGCCACGCGAGACTAGAGGACGATGCACGTGGGAAAATGGCGCTCATGGACATAAGTTTAAGTTGTAAAGTTTGTATAATAACGCAGTGCGCCTAAAGAGAATGATTACATATTTTAACAAGGTAAGAAATTTGAAGTGTTTATTTAGGATTTCAATATGGACAATGCAAGAGTTTATTCAAATTTATTAAACGAGAAAAGTGAGAAAGTAATTATGCTGAGTTTAAGTTTACCGTAAAGTGGAAAAACTTGACCGAGTGCAGAGGAGTTGAAGTTACCAAACAAAGGTTGTTATTAAACTTTTATAACCTGGCAGATATTGCATACTGTTGGAGATTGCCGATATTGGCTAACTCTGGTGGTAAAAACGTCACTTTTGCACAAAACTGTGTATTACATAATAAGATACACGATACACCTGATACACTTTGTCATCAAAAAGTTCTCAAAAGTTTATGGGCCTTCCAATACGCAGCTGTGACGGTATTTTTTAAGTAGACTGAAACCTCAAAGAGATAATGGGGAAATAGGTCTGCAATGAAGCGTTTGAAAAGGCGTACGGTAGTATCCACTAATAATTCAGCCCCCCTTTATAAAGGTGGGCTTATATTGAAAGAGTTGAAAGAGAAAGAAGCTTATACAGACGCCAGGTAGACATTTTGGCGATGAGACGAAAACGAATAGATCATGTTTAGCCTGTTATTTAGGACTGAAACAGCTCGTGTGTTGAACTGAACACACTTTCCAAAAATCGGCAAAATTTCGAAAATGGCATTGCCTAAATAATTTCCTTGTTTTCAGGAACAGAATCGAATTTTGGGGTTTAGGCCGCTCTGAACTCCTTCCTGGGTATTTTTTACTTGCAATTTGTATCTAAATTTGCTGATTATTGTTCAATAATAACAAATGGCCTATAGGGGGTGGGGGGAGAGTCACCAGGCTTGTTTTGAGTTATAAGTACTTGAAACTAATATGAGGGGTTTTTGGACAGGTTATATTGTTGCTGTGGTAACCTGTTATGTGTTATAACTAATTGTTCACCGATGATTGGGCATTCAGTTGATATCATTATTTAAACATCAACTGATTTAGGGTACTGAGTATCGATCCATCAAAACACAAGGGATTCATATCGTAAACGGCCTTTACGAGTCACTGGTGCACTGACTCTTTAAAGATTCTCCGGAGCGAAATTTTAGCCATTAACAATCTGAGGAAAAATAATAAACAAGAAAACAAAATCATGCAGGTATTATGGCTATTGCTTTATTAAAACGGTTATGCCAATAAAATATACTCAAAAATAAAATAAAATTCCCCCCAAAAAACCACTACATTACTTGTAAATTACTGCTCAATAGCTTTCATTTGAATAGTCACACGCAAGCTAGGGTTTCAACCATCTTGAACAGTATATATTATTTTGATAAAAGTTCCACTACCATATAAAGCCGTGACTATAATACCATAAAAGTTTCAACCTCGGCCCTTAAACTAATTGTTGAAATACATTTTTATCCAGTGTCCACATTTTGGCTCTCTGAAAAAGGAAAATAAAACTGTCACCCAACGAGTTTTAAAAATCAACGGGCCTGATCTTCATCTCGGCTCTCTTAGCAGAGTAGTAAGCACCCTTCCACTTAGGCCAGTTGACACCAGTATGGCCGGATGAGTGAGGACCGTGGTAATAGTAGCCGTTCAGGTTTGCATCTACACAGTTGTTGAACCACCAGCCTCCTTTCGACCACGCAGCGCAGTTAGCCGAGCTTTTATCATTGTCGTGATCTTTGGTTGTAAACGCTGAGTTGCGGTGATAACCAAAGGAGTCACCAGCAGTTCCTGAAAATAAAAGGACACAAAAACAATTAACAAGAGAGCTTGCTCGCAGACTGCAGACCACATTGCCGAGGAGATGCAAGAGAGATGAGATCAGTTCCGAGTTCCTTTTGCCTAGTCTGCTTCAAAACGAGTCCTGGGTGCAATTCAAACTCAATTCAAACCAGGACTCGTTTTGAAACCGAGGCAAAAGACAACTCGAAAATGGCCTATTGAGACCCTCCTGGGGTTTCTGGGAGAATGAATATGAGGAACATTGTGTTTTACTTTCGGAGAAACAGAGAACAAAACCGGTAGGCTAATTTAGAAGGAACTGGGAACAGGCCGAACATTTAATTAAGGGGATCAGGTAACACCAAGCCCCCTGAATATAATTTTGAGAAAGAGGGGAACTTGGGTGATTATATCCAAGGAATTGATCTCTACAGGAGAACCTGGGAAAACATGTAGTTCATTGGCAAATTAAAATAATGAATAATCCGTAACGCCACCAAACTGAGAGAGGAATGCTTGATCATTTGAGTTGCAACAGGCCTTGAGCTATAGAGGGAGAACGAGTGCACCAATTTCGGGGAAGTATCGCAGGCTTTTGCTTTTATCGCGGTACAAACAGCCCGCGAGAGAGGCTCGCGCTCGCGCCGCGGCCTCCTATGGGCAGTATGAATCATACTGCCCATATGCTAGGAGGCCATGAAATTCTAACTCATAGTTTAAATGAAGGGTGCTCACCGGAATACGTTCCAAGACTAAGTTTATACTTGCTTGCCGCACTGGAAACAGCAAAGAAGTCATACGCGGCATAAGCAGTCTTTCCTTGTGTGTCTTCAAGCTCCACTCGCAGTCTACTTTTTGTTTTCGTCAGGCGGTGTATCTTGTCCAGTCCCAGCCAAAACTCGCCCTTCAGATCACCAAAGCCGCGTTTGTAGTCGGCCCAGCCACGGTTGAAATCAACAGAGCCATCCAGTCTCTTCTGGAACACTGTCCATCGACCACCGGCTGTAGTTTGGTCACAGAACACATCAAAGGCACCTCGACCATCGGGGTCAATTGTGTAAACACCGTTATTTCTTTTGCCAGATTTGAACAGCTCAGCACAGTTTTTCTTCACTGTAAAAGTAATGGAACATTCTCAATAATCAGCAAAACAATATTTTACGAGGGGTGCGAGAAAACGCTGATCTGTTGAATAATGCTACACGAGCACACTCACCCAAACTAGCGGTTTTGTTTCCAGTCATAGCGTCGATCTTTTTCTGTACATCTGCAAGTTGGTTCTCTATTTTAAGAAGGTGTGCTTTGATGTCGTTGTTTGCCGGTCCTGAATAATAGTTGTTGAAGTGCACGTTGTGGCACTTATAATTACTGGATGCAGCCGTGATTTGGTTTGATGCATTGGACACGCTACTCGCTGCTTGAAATGGGTCAAACAGCAAGCTACAACACAACGCAACAAAAATGGGGTTTACGAAAATCATTCTCGCCCGAGAAAGTGATCTCAATGTAGTCGTGTGGATGAGTTAAGCTAAGGACCTAACAATAACTCAAGCCCGATAAACTTTTGAGTTATACTGAATGTTTACTTAATTAGGATACAAGCAGATTTTTCGTGTTTCTCAAATTGACTTATTTTTGATTGCAACTCATTGTATTATTCAATTGTCAGTTACAGTGTAAGCGGAAGTTTTTCTTTGTTTATATTTATTTCTGAAGGTTGTTGACAAAGTGCAGAAAATTATTCACAAAAGTATGTTACAGTTACATGTACCCTTTTCACATATAAACATCACGGGAGTAACTGCAGACTCCCTGGCTGCACGCGATACGCGGAAATTTGAGTCTAAATTCAAGTTTCACTGCTATCTAAGGCTGTGGCTACGCGGTACGCAGAGTGATAAATAAATATCGTTTTATGTATTCCTCTTTCTACAAAGCGTGTTGCGTGAAAGGTAAACAGAAATAATAACGAAATGAGCCAACAAGACCGCCAGCTATGCATGCAGGCTACGTTTTTTCCAGCAATGTACCGTATGACCGACGAAATTTTCGCCACATCAAAATTTCGCGCTTTTTTAAAACATCGTGAAAAACTGGTGACGCGAAAAAGAAATGTGCCGCGAAAAATCCGTATGCGCGAAATTGAAATGTCAATACATGTCAAATAAAATCAAATGAAACGTTTTAATACGTACGCACCATCCGGCATTCAATAGTTGTCTTCTTTTATAGTTGAACCTATAGTTTCCTGAGTTTTCTCTGTTTTTCGAAGCACTATTCTCTCTAAGAGCTTGGAGGTTTTGTGCAGTTTAAATACCGACACAGGTTTAGACTGCGTAGCAGGTGCTGGAGTATTAAATTCAGTTGCGTGAGTTAATATAACCTACATTTCAGCCGTCTCCTCTGTCGCTTCCGTGAGAAACGTTTCTTAGGGGCGCGCGCGTTTTCCCCACCACACACGCGCACCTCAATACTACGCAGACTATCATAGCTTTGCAGAGGACGGTCCCATGGAATTTTAAGAATATTATTATTATGCTCTCGTGTTGGTGGTGTGTATTTTTTTCCTATTTTATTCATCCACAGTTCTTTTCTAATAAAATGGGCATAGGATATACATGATATACAGTGTATTCTGAGTAATTATTTTCACCTGATTATAAAAAATGGTGAACTAGACTATGGCTTGAAAACAGTTTTTAAAAATCTACAATGTGCCAGGCTGCCCAGAAGTAACAAGCTTAGCCTGAGTAGCAGGCGCTGGAGGGGAGTTTCCTGCCTTGCATACACCCTCCAACTCTGGCTTTAAGCAGGCTATTACAAGCCCTAATCTCATACTATCAGACCAAGTTTGTTGCACCCTGGTATGCACCATGGTTATGGTTCTATTCTCAATGAAGCAAAGGTTAGACCAACAGTATACTAATATCCGTATGTGTCTAAATAGTTCCTTATTGTCTCCCTCAGTTGTTTACCATTTTCATCAGGGGCACCCAACGGATCGTTTCGGTGTAATATCTGTTCGGAAGGCCTATAATCGCCTAGGATATTCGGTTGGGGAAATGTCATCTCGAACTTTCTTAATATGGGAAAATCAATCCCTTTTGTTTTCGGAGAGATAAAAATGTCGTTTTGGGTACAAAAATAGATCAGCTAGGATTTTCGGAAAGGCAAATTCAGCTCATAAATTCGGGTAAAAGATTTCAATCCCTAAAATTTTCTGAAGCTTGAAAGTTCAGCTATAACGTATCCGAACAGATACATTTTTCTTAGCGTTTAAAAATGAGCCATTGAACTGCACAAAAGCATAGTTATAACGTAAAAACGACGTTCCGACACCAACAGGAAAATTTTGTCGTTGGGTGCCCCTGTTTCATCCATTGCTGGCCAGTCAATGCAGTCTTCATCATCAAGGTCACATCATCTTGAATAAGAACAGGCTCAATGGGTGAGTCATCCCCAATGTTAATACACAGCATGCACTAACAATGGTAGGCACCCTAAGGGAAGTGCCGTTGAACGAAGGCCATGTCACACCTTGTGTCCAGAGACAAATTTCCTGCGCGACGCATTTAGCGCGGCGATAGGACAGAAAAAGGAACAAGCCTCACACAGGACTGCGGCAAAACTCTTGCAATCTGCCCAGACTATTTGGTCTGTACACAGAGCAGCTTACAAATTCGTATCCACGAAAGTGTATGTCTGGAGGTGGTGTGAAGTACTCGGCTTATTAATTAAAAGAGATTACACCAGCAATGTAGATTATACGATTACTAACTGAATTCATACACCTCCTGGATCGTCGCGCGAGAGGCGAAAGACGCGCGCGAGAAAAACTGAGAACGCCACGCGAAACTGGAGGACGTTGCACTTGGGAAAAATGGCGCTCAGAGTCTGCATATAAGTTTACGTTGTAAAGTTTGTATAATAACGCAGTGCGCCTAAAGAGAATGATTACATATTTTAATAAGGTAAGAAATTTGAAGTGTTTATTTAGGATCTCACGGGGATCTCAATATGGACAATACAAGATTTTTATTCAAATTAAACGAGAAAAAGTGAAGAATGATTTCAATAAGTAATTATGTTAAGTTTAAGTTTATCGTAAAGTGGAAAAACTAAATAAATTTGAAGAGTGCAGAGGAGTTGAAGTTACCAACTGAAACAAACTGTATTTAAACAAGGTTACATCAGTCACAGATTTAAAATTTAGAGCCACCTCGTACAGCATGAATAAACAGTATCACAGGATAAATTCAGTGTTCAATAGCTTTCATTTGATGGTCACAAAAAGCATAACAAACGGTACAAGACGAAAATATTGCTGATCATGATGATTCATTTGAATGATCACACACCAGCGGGTTTCTTACAGTGCGACGCGCCTTACCGTAGCCACCCAACAAACTTTTTTACAAGTGCATCCCCTCTCGTAATATTATAATTTGTTTGACAAAGTTGAACACGATCAAATGGAAACTTGTCACCTCGTATTTATCAATGAAAGAGTTATAATATTACGAGAGGACACTTGTAAAAATGTTTGTTGGGTGGCTACGGTAAGGCGCGTCGCACTGTAACAGTTGACCATATCAAGTTTACTGGAGAATGTCTAACTCTGGTAGAGGAAACGTTTTACACAAAACTGTATTACATAATAAGATACACCTGATACACTATTATCATCAAAAAGTTCTCAAAAGTTTATGGGCCCTCCACTCCACAACTGTGACGGTATTTTTTAGACTTGAAACCTCAATGAGATAAATTGGAGAAATAGTCAAACGTATGAAACGGCATTACGGCGAAAGGGTCACTAATAACTCAGCCTCCCTTTTCATTGAAAGATTTGAAAGAGAAAGGAGCTTATACAGACGCCGGGTAGACATTTTGGCGGTGAGATGAGAACGAATAGATCATGTCAGTTTAACTTGTTATTTAGGACTGAAACAGTTGGCGCCGTGTTGAACTGAACACACTTTCCAAAAATCAGCGAAAAATTCGATAATGGCATTGCCTAAATAATTTGCTTGTTTTCCGGAACAGAATCCGCGAATTTTGGGGCTTAGGCGGCTCAGAACCTGTTATATGTCATGACTTGTTCACCGATGATTGCGCTTTCTTTTCATACCATTCCATCAAAGCTCAAGGCCGTATATCGTAAACCGTTACGAGTCACCTTATAGCCGCGCAGTGGCAAGCCTGGTGCAGACGGAATCTGAGCGAAATTGGCTTTTGTCAACCCGGGGAAAAATAATGAACATGAAACAAAATCATGCAGGCATTATGGCTATTGCTTTATTAAAACTATTATGCCAATAAAATATACTCAAAATAAAATAAAATTCCCCAATTTTATTTTGCAAAATATAAAAAAACGCTACATTAAATTACTGCTCAATAGCTTTCATATTTGAATGGTCACACACTAGGGTTTCAACCATCTTGAACAGTATATATTATTTTGTTAAACAGTACCATTACCATAAACCATTTTCTATAGTGCCATAACTGAAAGTTATAACCTAACTACTAACTATCGCAGTAAAATACATTTTTTTTGGATCCAGTGTCTACATCAAGTTTTGGTAATCTGAAAAAGGAAAATAAAACTGACATGCGTCTCCGGCGAGTTTTAAAAATCAACGGGCCTGATCTTCATCTCGGCTCTCTTAGCAGAGTATTTACGACCCTTCCACGTACGCCAGTTGACGCCATCGTGGTCGGAAGAGTGAGGCCCGTGGTAGTAGTTACCGTTTAGGTTTGCAATTACACAGCGGTTGAACCACCAGCCTCCCATAGATCCCGCAGCGCAGTTGCCCGAGCTAAGATTATCATTGTCGTGATCTTTGGTTGAAAACGCCGAGTTGCGGTGATAACCAAAGGAGTCACCAGCAGTTCCTGAAAATAAAAGGACAAAACAATAATTATATAATTATATACAATGCATAGGAGAAAGGAAAACATGTAGTTCATTGGTCAAATAATGAATAATCCATAACGCCACCAACTGACTGAGGGAGGAATGCTTGATCATTCAGATCATTTGAGTTGCAACGGTACTTAAAAAACTGGCTATTAACTGTAGAGGGAGAACAAAATGAAGTCGGGCAGTATAGCAGGCTTTTGATTTTTTCGCGGGACAAACAACCCGCGCGAGAGAGACTCGCGAGTACGCTCGCGAGTCGCACCGCGCGACTCTGGTCAGGGGCCTTGTGCTCGGAAAAGCCATAATGATGCGGGATAGGGGCAGTTGCTCACCGGAGTACGTTCCAAGACTAAGTTTATACTTGTTTTTCTCACTGGAAACAGCAAAGACGTCGTACGCGGCATAAGCAGTCTTTCCTTGTGTGTCTTCAAGCTCCACTCGCAGTCTGTTCTTTGTTTTCGTCAGGCGGTGTATCTTGTCCAGTCCCAGCCAAAACTCGCCCTTCAGATCACCAAAGCCGCGTTTGTAGTCGGCCCAGCCACGGTTGAAATCAACAGAGCCATCCAGTCTCTTCTGGAACAAAGTCCATCCCCCACCGGCTGTAGTTTGGTCACAGAATACATCAAAGGCACCTCTACCATCGGGGTCAATTGTGTAAACACCATTATTTCTTTTGCCAGATTTGAACAGCTCAGCACAGTTTTTCTTCACTGTAAAAGTAATGGAACATTCTCAATAATCAGCAAAACAATATTTTACGAGGGGTGCGAGAAACGCTGACCTGTTGAATAATGCTACACGAGCACACTCACCCAAACTAGCGGTTTTGTTTCCAGTCATAGCCTCGATCTTTTTCTGTACATCTGCAAGTTGGTTCTCTATTTTAAGAAGGTGTGCTTTGATGTCGTTGTTTGCCGGTCCTGAATAATAGTTGTTGAAGTGCACGTTGTGGCACTTACTGGATGCAGCCGTGATTTGGTTTGATGCATTGGACACGCTACTCGCTGCTTGAAATGGGTCAAACAACAAGCTACAACATAACACAACAAAAATCGCGTTTACGAAAATCATTCCCGGCTGAGAAAGTGATCTCAATGTAGTCGTGTGGATGAGTTGTCAAGCTAAGCACCCAACAATAACTCAAGCCCGATAAACTTTTGATTTATACAATGTTTACTTCCTTAACGATACAAGCAGATTTTCTTGTTCTCAAATTGACCTATTTTTGGAAAGCACTCATTGTTCAAATGTCAGTCAAGCGGAAGTTTTTCTTTGTTACTGTAGCGCGGAAAATTATTCAGAAAAGAGTGACGTTTATTTTGTAAAAATGGTATTAAACCTTAAGACAGGAGTAACTACAGAACCTGGCACTCAAACTATATTCTGCGTAATTGTCAGGGGCCGGAGAACAAGCGCCGTTTTTGTCAAATCTTCGTTGAAGCACTCGAATAGTTTCCGATTCTTATTATCCAATCAAAAATAGCGCGAGCACTCACAAGTACTCCGAAAATGACCACGGTAGGATTGTCATGTTCAGACGTCTCTCGCAGAAGCTATCTTGCGCCTTGATACGCGGTAGGCAGAGAGTAATCAATCAATAAAGAATCAATAAAGAATCAATAAAGAATCAATAACTGAGACTGAGATAAATGAATACCGTTTCATGTATTCCTCGTTCTACAAAGCGTGTTGCGTGAAAGGTAAACAAAAATATATCAAAGAAATACAGCGAGAGTTTTAATAATTGAATTTTTGCCCTGGCGCGTTTTTTTTCCAACATTACCGTATGACTAACGAAATAATTTCGCTCGTTTCTAAAACATCGTGAAATTTCTGGTGACGCGAAAAAAAAACAAATGTGCGGCGAAAAATCCGTATGCGCGAAATTGAAATGTCAATACATGTCAAGCAAAATCACCATTCAACAGTAGCCTCGTTTCCTATCGAGTTTTCTCTGTTTTTTCGAAGCACTATTCTCTCTAAGAGCTTGGAGGTTTTGTGCAGTCTAAATACCGACACAGGTTTAGACTGCGTAGCAGACGCTGGAGTGTTAAATTGTGCGAGTTAAACTTTCAGCCGTCTCCTGTCGCTTCCCGAGAGAGACGTTTATTAGCGGGGCGCGTGCGCGTTTTCCCCCCTCCCGCGCCCGATTCTATATCTACGCAGCGCTGAGTAAAATAGAGCGCGAGGTTTTAGGCGCGCGCGTGAGAAAGACACGCGCGGGCCTCGCGCGTTTTCTTCCTCGCGCACTATTTTAACTCGCGTTCTATTTTACTCAGTGCATGCTACACAGGCTGAGACTATCATAGCTTTGCAGAGGACGGTCCCATGAAATTTTAAGAATTTTATTATGCTCTCGTGTTGGTGGTGTGTATTTTTCCCTATTTTATTCATCCACAGTTCTTTTCCAATAATTAATTGACACATACTGTATTTGTGAGACATCAGAACTGTGTCCACCCTGAGTAATGTTTTCACCTCATTACAAAAAAATGGTGTAAAACATGTTAATTAGACTATGGACTAGACTATAGGCATAACTCTGGCGTACCTATTGTCGGACACGACCTATCGTCAGACAGCAGAGAAGAAAGATACTCAAAATCGGGAAAAAAACATTATAAGGTAACAAGTCTAGCCTGCGTAGCTGGCGCTGGAGGGGTGTTTCCTCCCTTACATACACCCCTCCAACTCCGGCTTTATATAGCAGGCTATTACAAGCCCTAATGTCATACTATCAGACCAAGTTTTGTTGCACCCAGGTATGCACCATGGTTATGGTTCTATTCTCAATGAAGCAAAGGTTAGACCAACAGTATACTAATATCCATATGTGTCTAAATAGTTCCTTATTGTCTCCCTCAGTTGTTTACCATTTTCATCCATTGCTGGCCAGTCAATGCAGTCTTCGTCGTCAAAGTCCACATCATCTTGAATGAGAACAGGCTCAATGGGTGATTCATCCCCAACATCAATACACAGATTGTGCAAAACACAGCATGCGATAACAGTGGTAGGCACCCTAAGAGTATCCTCCTTGAGTGTTTCCAACAGACATCTCCAGCGGCCCCTCAACAAGCCAAATGCCTGAGTAATCTTTTCCCTGGCAGAGCTCAGCGCACCATTAAAATTGTTCTGGCTGGTTGAAATATTTGGCGTCTGTGTGTACGGCTTCATCAACCAAGAGCTTAAGTCAAAAGACGAGTTACTGACAAGAAGGGGCTTGACTTCATTGCTGCCAATCATCCGACGTGGTGCATTCAAGATAATGCCACTTTGAATGTCACGCTGTAACGCACTGTTACGCAGCATTTGTGCGTGACTCAGAGCACCAGGGCATCCTGCACTGGCGTGAATGAACCTACAGTTGCTGTCAGCTACACCAAGAACGAGAACACTATAAAATACCTTCTTCCCCAAAAAGTCGTACTTATTTTCTTTGGGTGCGATGACTTTTATGTGCGTTCCGTCCAAGGCACCGGCCACATGTGGAAATACGGAAACATCTTCAAATTCGCCAATGACCTTTCGCACCTCGCCATCGCTCTTCGGAAACTTGATAAAATTTGCTGCTTTCCTTCTCAAAATGTCGCAAAATTCATTCTTTACTACGTTCGCCGTAGATTTGGGAAGCCCAAAGCTTACACCACACGCAGTATAACAGCTGCCAGTTGCGAGGCGATTCAAGGCGACAGCAACTCGCTTTTCCAAGGAGACGGAAGGTCGCATGTTCGTATCTTGTCTGGAAAGCTCCGAGCGAACTATGTCGCAAATCGTGAAAAATGTCTTCTTTGAGACGTGGAAATTTTGATGCCATGTTTCTTCTGGGAGGTTTCCGGCTAGTAGTTCCTCGAACATAAATTGATCCCTCTGCAGAACCCAGACTCTCTTTGGTGGGCCTTCTGGAACAGGCGGCGGCAATTTTGGCTTGCGCGTTTGTTGTTCGATGTACGAGAGTAATGCCATCATTGTTCTGATCCTGCGTTTCTTGAGCGTGCGATATCTTCGTATCAGCTTCGCTCGGTGATTCTTTGCTCTTGAAGCTTGAATGGCAGCCAGGGCATAGAGGAAGAACTGAACGCCATTCGCGTCGGCGACACTGTGATTATCCATTTGGCATTTTATACTGGAGATTTTACATGCACTCTCTTCGAAAACGAACTGAAAAACCTCTCTTACAGACCCTCTACGCTGCGAAGAATTGATTTTCCCACGGCTGGTCCAACGGCGAAACGTTTAAGCGAATTTTAAAGCGAAACAATCTGGACGCTTTCGTTTTCAACGCTTGAAGTAAAGCTACACCTGGTTTAGAATTGCTAATTCTTTGTTTATTGTTCGCGAACCAATCAGCGCGCGATTTTTGACAAGCTTATGTCACTTTCGCGTCCTCCATGCATTCGACTGGTACCAAGATGTCCCTTGTGTTCAAACATGGATAAACCGGATAATAATCCACTCTCAAACCTTGAAAGTTTCAGGTAAGAACGCTCTTTGATACGAGTCAGTTTAGATATTAGTTCAAATGTTTCGATATAAAGCTCTTTATTGTTCTCCAAAACCTGCAAACGGATTCAAACCAAGCGTGCGCAACTCACGTCCACATGGAATTCAGGTTTTGTTATTGCAATATTCAACGTGAACTTGTTTAAATCGGGGTAAAGTCTTACTAGAAATCTGCTAGTTTAGCTACCTTACCTCGTGAACTGGCGGACTGTTTTTTAAAATGGCGTTTTTAAACGGGTCTTCACGGTTCACATTGAGTCGTGCGGACGAAATTGGATTTGTCGTTTCAAAATGTGGTTCAAATTGCAAAATGGTATAAATAACACTACTAAACAGCTGTGTAATACAAAAAAGCTTTGAATTCACGGCGATTTGCGATTTCTTTCGCCTTATCGTATAAACTCGAAAGCTTATTTTATTTCGGAAGAGAAAGAAACTTAAGCTCATTTTAAAAACATCGACAATACGTTCACACACAGCGGTGGACTAAAATGTTTCTGTTTTCCCTTGCTTGACCCTCACGAAGGATTGAACATTTCTTAACAATGAAAAGCTGTAATGCATTGCGAGGGAAACAAAGGCAAACAAGTCAAATTCCCCTTGCATGGGGGCGGTTAGACATCGATCACCCTAGTTGTATTATGGGATCGTTCTCGATACATCAACCGACATTTGTCAATACAGTATTATTGTTATGATTGAGAACTAAGTCATAACTACGTACTGAGGAAAAGAACGAACTTGTAGTCTTGTACTTTTACCGACTCATTTAATACTCTTCCTTGACTCCTCCCTACCCCGATAGGGAATTTGACCCACGATCCCCTTGGGTGTAGTCTGTGAACATGCGAAAAGTGAGCGGAGCGATTAGGAGCCTGAACTGCCTGTTCATATGGAACACTCAGTAGTCTATAGAGTTTAAGTACTGAAATAAGCCCCTCGCAGAGTTACAATGGCATTTTTGTACCAATTTTTGGTATTAAAACAAGCAATTTTCTACGACCAACCTACAATCAGGCTCATTTTTCCGCGCTCTTATTCTTTTTACACGCGAGAGAAAACCTCTCGACGGCTCTCAAGAAAAATTTGGGCAGGTTAAAATTCGATGAGAGCGTGCGAGATTGCATGAGACTTTCAGGCATCAGCTTTGCTTCTCGTTTGGCCCAAGAGCGCGGAAAAATTAGCCTGATGGTAGATTACCACGGCTAGCCAAGAGATGATGATCTAAGAGAAACAATCCCCCATACATGGGTCTCTTGTAATGATAATTGTTTTGATTTCAGTCCATAGCTGAGCTATTTTAAGAGCGTTACCTGATTGGTCAGTTTGAGTAACGCAATATCGGAGCCTCGATCAGAAGGAAATAAACTGATAACTTTCACAGCATGGCGCGAAACCATTAATATATTTCAAATAATTATCATGGGGCACGGGGAATCCTTCTCTTAGATCATCCTCTCTTGGTCTAGCCCAGCCGTTGTTTGAGTCGTCGCGCAAAAAGTGGGGAGAAGTGTTGCGTGACGACCGAGGAGACTACAGGTTATATACCCTAAGACTGTTTGTTTTCATGCGTTGAACTAGCTAAAGAGCTTCTCATCTAAATTACCTTACAGTCAGTTCGCCGCGTCAATGCTGTCTCCCACGGGAACCGATAAAAGCGGAACAAGTCAGCAGCTCGGCTTCCGCTCTGCACGAGAGAGAAGCACAGTGCCCCAATCTCCAACATCCCCTCAACAGGCCGCGTCAGAATCCCGGTTCAGCGCCTTCACAAGCATCTCGTCTGACGGTGGTGGTGGTGGTAGTGGTGGTACCTCATCCAGAGGAGCTGATTCCTTTATATCAGCAATGCCCGTCAAGCCAGGCCGCTCCCCAAATTGGTCCGATGCCGAAACGCGCTTTCTTATCGCACTCTGGGCAGAGCAGCACCAAAATATCAGCCAACAGAGGAACGCTAAGGCGTGGGACATCGTTGCGCGTTTACTGAATCAGAAGCTCGCGCAGTGCGGCTTCGAAACATTCCGCACGGGCCAGCAGTGCAAAGGACGGATGAAAAGTATCGTGTTCGATTACAAGACGACAAAAAAGCGCATCATTGAATCAGGCGACGATGATAGAACGTGCGACTACTTTGACGAGGTCGATGAGGTGCTCGGAAAGTCTTTCGGGAGCAGCTGTATAGATGGTACCGACACTAGTCCAGTGTTAGATCAAGAGAGCGAGAGAGCGTTGGTGACTAGCGGAAATAACGAAGACAGCAACGTCAGTGATGAGATTGTTGTCGTTAATATTCCAACGAGTACAGCGCTCAACGTAGATACAACCACGGGGCTGACCGGTGGTGGTAGCGAAGTCAGCGAGGCCTTGCCTGATCAGAGAGAGTTACCACAGAGGAGAGAGCCACCGAGGAAAAAGAATAAGAGAAAAGCTCCCGCAGATGACGAGGAAATGTCCACACTTCGCTTTCTTCGGAGTTATATGGAGGAAAGCGACAGGCGAGATAGAGAATTCCTGCTTCAAATGACCCAGATGGATCGCGAAAGAGAGGACAGAAATTATGAACGAACAATGAAAATGATGATGGAAATGGCGAAAGTTTTCAAAAGCAACGCTGCAAATACGCATGATAACCCCAGGGGGAGTAGTGTCAGTGCTGCCCCATCCTCCCACAGTGGGGATGCACGTTTTGCGTCTGGTGTAAGTATTAATGATAACAGCATGGGTTCTTCGCGTGCAGGAGATACTCACGGGGCTGCATCGAATAGAGATACCAGACAGAGATCCCAGACAAACGATGGCGGAGCGCAAGACAAGAAGGGGCAGCCACTTCATTTTCTCAAAGATTACATGGAAGAAAGCGATCGAAAAGACAGAGAGTTTTTACTTCAAATGACAAGAATGGATCGTGAAAGAGAGGAGAGAAGCTCTGAACAAACCATGAGGCTTATGGTGGAGGTGGCAAAGGTCTTCAGAGGAGGCAGTTAGTGAGTCTGTGGGTTTATGTATGACTCTCCATTCGACCAATACCGGACACACGGTGCAACATTGTATGCAATATTGCACGCAACATTTTTCACTCCAGGTGGCTACACGCTGCAATATTTCGTGCAACATTTGCTGGCTTTTCCCTATTAAACGAGATATTGCAAAACTAGCCAAGCCTAAAACAGTTAAATATGTCGAAGAAGAGCTATGGTTTTTAGTTTTTAGTTTTAGACACACGATGAAATTTGTTACTTGCAATGTTGCAGAAGTAGAACGAGATTCTACTTCTGCAACAATTGCGCGCAACAATTTCAACGATGCGATTTAGCCATTGCATGCGTGCAGTGTTGCATTGTGTATCCGGGCCTTAAATACTGCCTACTAATGCCGGCCTCCGGTTTTACTTGTATATTTGTAAAGTTAGAGACTTATTTTGCGTATCATGATGTCGGTGAGTAGACTGGGAGTGGTTAATGTCATTCCTTTGTGTTTGAAATCTTTCAAACAGTGAGAGTAACAGCGTATGTCGCAGTCACGCGCATTCTTACAACACTTTAAGTTGTGGTTATCGCCTGTTCTTCAGAGTAGTTTAGAGTAACAACGGAGTAAGGACGCAACTCGCGGTTATCCAGTCAGGGGAACAAGTGTCGTTTTTGGCAAATCTTCATGGAAGTACCCGAAGAGTTTCCGAATCTTTTTATCCAATCAGAAACTAGCGCGAGCGCTCACGAGTACTCCAAAAGCAATCGCGCCAGCATAGAGCAATAAGCAACTTCGGGGACGGACATCGCGGGCTCAGTCCCATCTCGGAGGCGAGATATATTTTGCCATCAACTGGTACTTGTTCCCCTGACTGTATCGCGCGTTCTTTCGTATTGGACAAGAAAGGATCGAAGTGGCGGTCGTCGCGCGTTTTTCTGAGCAGTTTATAGCAAGGACGCAACTCGCGGTTATCGCGCGTTCTTTTTGAACACTTTAGAGTAAGGACGCGAGTAGCCCACTTTCTTTCCATCAGTGAGAGTAAGAATGAAAGTCGCACGTGGTGCAAGGGCAGGCACCTTTAAAATTAAAAGAAAAGATTGTCTGCTTGCAATCTAGTTACCTGTATAATGTTGTATCTAGTGCTGGTTCAGAAAAGTTATTAACGTTGATAGTCAAAGAGAAAAAGGCAAACACGTTCGTAGTCACTATAACCCGTTATCAAAAAGTATATAGATTAGTTGTTGCGTTAAGGTTATTATTAAAAGTTTGAAATTTTGTAACTCTTTGTATTTCTTATATCGCTGGTGTAAATGACGTTCAGGTAAATTGAAAGTGAGTAGTGACCATCAGAAATGGTTACGTAACCTAAAATAAACATGGAAAAATGTGAGTATTGACACTAAAAAATGCGGTAGCAACAACAAAAGAACTTGTCAAATTCCTTACTTTGGGATTGTGACAAACGAGTAAAGAAAGGAAATGCGCTCGCGAAAAAAATATAGATATAGTGAGTGAGAATCAAGGAAGTCACTCTCTCTTTTTCCTGCTTAGAGAGCGAATGAATATAACCCGCAGCAGAGAGCCGATTTTCATGCAAGACATACCTGATGTAAAGTTGAAAAAGAGTTGTAACAGAGATTTTACTTTTATTCCTTTCTATTTAGTTAGAAAATTCGTATTTTTTTATTCCATTACCGACATAACTGTTTTGGCCCACTTAAAGTTTAACTGACACAATTGTGGACGACCTAGTTCTTTTGACTCTCCCGCGTCCCGCATTAGAAAGGGACGGTAACCTTGGAACTTGCATACTGGTGGCTCTAGAATTACGCGCATACTTCATGCGGAGCTGTTGATCCATAAGAGATTCACCAAGTAGCCCCGGTGAAGGTCCTGCCATCGAATCCGCAAAAGCTTGAAATCTTCGGTCGGACTCGTTCCCTGGAAGGAGACTGGAGCGTCTAGAGTCGAAATCTCCACTAGATTCGTTGAAGAGTTCGGGCTTGGGAGGCGTGTATCTACGAATGGGTAGACCATGTCTGTAGGATGGCGAATTCTGCTCTGCGTAAAGGATCATTAGTTTTTGAACGGATGTTCTAGACGATATACCGGAGCCTTGTGTCGACCTTTCTCGCATAAATGACCTTGAAGTTGAAGTGTTGTTAACAGGGTCACCAAGAGTGTTTGTTTCGGAAGTGTTTGACATTATTGTTTCTGCAGAAGTGGGTCGTTGCGATGGAAAAGAGGATATAGATCCTTGTTTTCTTGAACCAGACCTTCTTGACAAGAGAACACGCTGTTGCGCAGTACTGTTGTTGTTTATATCGAGTTTTAGCTCATGGGATTCAGTTGTTTGCGTGTCGGATGTGTCTTCATCCTTGGCAAACAGAAACTCAAAAATGTCGTCTTCTGTAAATTGCACAAAACGTTTCCTTGTTTGTTCAAAAGCGATATGGAAATTACCTCGTGAAGAGTTACTAAACAAAGGCGATGAACTTGTGCAAAACTTAATAGAACCATTCTGAAGAGCTCTTAGGTACTTGAGTACACTCGACACGGACGACCCAGCTCGCTTTACAAGATATTGCGCGCAAAGTCTATCGGTGCGTAGAAACGCAGCAATCAAAGGCTGCATACCATCGTTGTTAACTTTATTAAGCTCAGTTGCTCTCGCAGTGCCTCTTAAAACTTCCACCATCATTTTCACAACAAGAAAGTTGCCAGACATTACAGAAAGAAGTAGCGTGTTATTCCGTCTTTATCCGTGACGTCGATTCGAAGATCCATGCAAAGAGGATTATTCAGCAAAAATTTCACCGCTTCGACTCTTCCCTCCAGACAGGCCCATGCGAGAACTGTACGTCCATAGCTGTCCTTTTGTTAAGATTTGCTCCTGCAGTTACCAAATACTTCAGAATTTTAATCATCATACGAGCATCGTGAAGAAAGCAAGAATGGATAAGGCCTGTTTGTCCGTTTCCATCCACTTCATTTACGTCTATTCCGACTTTTATAAGCATTTTAACTTGCGTCGTTCTTGCACCTTTCACGGCGTTTATCAGCAACATTTTTTCGATGAGACGTCAATCTCTCGCCGAGATGTACAACGTTTAGTAGAGTTTCGGAAGAACGTTGCCTGAGTAGTGATGGATTGCGTTCTCGAGCGAACAAAGTCAAAAATCAACTTGTTGTGTTTTCTTGTACTTAAGAGAATAAATGAATTTAACATAATCCTATCATTTATACTGATGGATTACTCTTTTTACTGAGATGAGGTGGATACCATTCAAACTTTTGTTAATGAAGACAATTAAGTTTGATTGACAGGTTTGAACATCGGGTATGTTATTAAAATTACAACTTTTTGCAATTGTGATGTGATACAATTAAAGACATTAAATGTTTATTTAATAAAAAAGTACAACTTTTACAAAGTAATACGCCTTTGTAATTGGTTGTGATTCTTATTTCAAAGTATTTTTATGGGGATCTGTCAAGTTATTTTTGTAATGTAGAACTTTATCAACAAATCGAAAAACCATCAGAATTAATGGAGGAAAAGATTGAGAAGAAATTAAAAACTCACAATTTTAGTAAAGTTTCCGAGCTTTGTAGAAGGCTGATGAACATGTAAATTGAACTCCGTTTCGTCCCCATCGGCAAGAACGGGCGAAAGAGCCCCCGGTACCGTGAGTTGCGGGATAACGCGCGGGACAACGCGAGATTACCCAAAATGCATTGAGCACACATACTTGGTAACCAAGCCATTAGTCTAAAAAATCACCGAATGTTGTGTATGTTTTGGAAATTTTGGGGCTTAATTTCCTGAGAATATGAATCCATTGCCCATGATAAACTGGACGAGAAGTGCGAGAGCTATTAGATGATCTTCTAGGCTTTGGGAATCTAAGCCCAGTAATGGAAGGTAAGCTGCAAATTCATTTTAATGACAGCTGGTATTCTGCTAATGAACGGTCTCCGTGGTAGCATAATATTGTATACATACCAACTTTCTACTTAGAAATTGTAATTTTAAGCCCAACACTTGCCTTTTCTCGCACTCAAGTCAATTCCGAAAGTCCAGAAGTAACGATATGTATATTTTTGGGCATCAGAAGCACCTTTCGTCAGCTGGAAGACCTTTATGTGCTAAGCTCACTTGCATGATAAAACATTTACAGTAGAAAAGTGCACTTTTCCTTGAAAAATTAAGACGAAATCCATTAGAAACTCGAGTAATATTTCTGGCCAGTGGACAAAAATCCTGTACTACGACGCCATTAGCTTTCACGCTTAAACTAGACATTCATGAGCCGTACCTTAACGGTATTCACCAAATAATATAACTCCACAATCCTTAAATTGCTTTCCGCCTTGAGTTTCCTCCCGTGAATTGTTGAGTCGTGAGAGGTGGCAGCCATGTTTTTGTTAATGATGGCTGCCACCTCTCATGACTCAACCAATTCACGGGAGGAAACTCAAGGCGGAAAGCAATTTAAGATTGTGGAGTTATATTATTTGGTGAATACCGTTAAGGTATGGCTCATGAATGTCTAGTTTAAGCGTGAAAGCTAATGGCGTCGAAGTACAGGAGTTTTGTCCACTGGCCAGAAATATTACTCGAGTTTTTAATGGATTTCGTCTTAAGCTACGATTATCATTTTGTAATATATTAAGCATGGTAATATGAAATCTCATTAATACTGCAACAAAAGTATCTAGCAGAACTTAGCAGAACAAGTTACTTTATAAGTTCTTGTATGATTGGGTTCTTGATTAATGTTTGCTTCCTCCTGACCCCTATCAATATAAGCTTACTGTAATGTAGTAGCTGTAGAGAATATATTTGATGCAATAAAAATGCACTGATTTCAACATTCCAGCAGCATCTGTGCCTCTAGCATGAAGTGACTAGGAACTCGTATTGCTACCCGATCCAATAGGTTGAGATGCTACAATAGTCCCCAGCATTTGTCAGGCTGCCCTAATAGTTCGGCATTACCCACTTATATTCCTGGGCCCAGTTGTTCAAAGGGTGGATAACACTATCCACCGTATAAATCACTATCCAGTGTCAACAAAACATACTACGCTATCCACTGGATAGCGATTTATCCGGTGGATAGCGTTATCCACCCTTTGAGCAACTGGGCTCTGTACTAGATCATTGACTGTGCCTCTTTCTCCACCTAAGTGTCTTGCCCAACAACAATTGTACACAATGACCCTAGCCAGAACTTAAACCCAGACCACTCAATCTGGAGTGTAATGTGCTAACCTTTAGGCCTATGCATCTCATAATCGTCTAAGGTATAATTACAATGTATAAGGTGCTTGTTATTTCACGACTGGGTCAAACTAAAATGACAGTTTTCAGCCCATCCAAGGGATCAAGGAGTTATGAAACTTGTGATGTACGTAAACAACTTAGCTGTATGCGTCCTTTTGTTGATTGTTTGATCAATAGATCACCATTTGAAGTGGGATAAATCAGGAGGAAAGTCTGGAAAACACAGAGAGGAGGTACACATTTGTAACATGTACCAGCGGACGGTGTAAACCGCAGGTTGCAGGTTACAGGTTGCAGGTTGCAGGTTGCAGGTTGCAGGTTGAAAAAAATATAAAAAATTAAAATTAAAAAAATTAAAAAAATAATATTAAAATTAAAATAATTAATAAAAATTTAAAAATAATAATAATAATAAAAATAAAATAAAAAATGAATAAAAAATGTTCCTTTTTGTGCAACAAAAAGAAGAAGAAAAAAGATTATCTTGGAAGATTTAGAACTGGACTTTGAGGAACAATTTCAGATGTTCTCGTTTCGGATCTTCTGCGGAAATCTTCGGGTCAACTTCGGAAATCTTCGGGCCATCTTCGGAAATCTTCGGACATCTTCGGAAGTCTTCTGGTCAACTGGTCCAGTTCTAAATCTTCCAAGATAATCTTTTTTTCTTCTTCTTTTATTTACACAAAAAGGAACATTTTTATTCATTTTTTATTTAATTTTTATTATTATTTTTAAATTTTTATTAATTATTTAAATTTTTAATATTATTTTTTTAATTTTTTTTTTTCAACCTGCAACCTGCAACCTGCAACCTGCAACCTGCAACCTGCAACCTGCAACCTGCGGTTTACACCGTCCGCATGTACCAGTAAATAATGTGTAGTTTGCAGATCCAGGGTTCTCAGTAGGTGACAATCAGTAGCTGTTATTTGGGTCATCACGCAACATTGCGTGACAACCTAAGTAATTGCTGTGTAGGAGACAAATTCACCACTTTAGAAAGAAGCAATCTGGGGCATTTCACATCTCACAGTCGCTTGTGTGACTGTTGCTGGGGACAAAATGGCGGCCAGCATGACAATGTGTCCCTGTAACGGTCCCACAAGTGACTGCAAGATACGACTCGCCCCAGATTGCTTCAAGTTTCTAAAGTGGCGAATGTTCTGCTGAATGTCAGAATACAAATTAAGTAACTGTGGCTGTTCTGGCTTGAAATTACAAGATTTAGGTACATGCAGGTTATGTGTATTTTATAAAATTTTGAATCATCATAATTAAATATAATGCGTGCCCTGATTGGTTGTGCAGTCATTTTGAAATCAAATTGGTTAACATGTAAACACAGTTATAACGTATCATTGCATTTTGTAGGCTTTATTTTATAAAAGAAATAGAAAATGACCATTTCTTGTTTACATACCCGTACATGTAGCCTGATGAAAACACTCAAGATAGTTTGGGAGAATTTGAAAGTACTTTATATGTAAACATAATGTAACATAAATTTTAAATTCTCCCAAACTATCTCTTATGTTTGCATCAGGCTATGTAAACATGTGCGCCATTTTCTATTAATCAAGGGAATGCAGTAAACTAATAAAACAACAGTTGATGAAATCCAAGAAAAATATTTGCTGACATATTTGTTTTATAACCAGGTTCCCTCTGCAAAAGAAGAAGTTCGTCCAGAATATGAAGAATACCTACTTTTACTACAACAGAGAAATAGGTAAGTACAGTAAATGTAGTATCCAGGAATAGCAGAAATAATGTCTCTATTTTATTATTCCACTATTACGTCATTTCACCATATTAGGTCAAGAGAACACGCAAAATATGAGAGCGTATTACACTGTAGTGTCCAGGTTTGACCGGTTTAGAGCAGAGCGAATACAGAAAATAGCAAAATAGCAGGGAAATTTTGCAGTGGAATAATAAATCCCTTATTCGATAGTTTTACATATAATACGTGGGGACATTTTGCTCATTTCTCGCATTTTTCCTTGCCCCTATGAGGCTTGGAAAAATACTACACAACTCACAAAATATCCACGCTTTATGTACTTAAGCTACCTCAGTTTCAGTTGTGATATAGTTGTACTTTTCACATTTCTCTGCAGGTTATTGAAGAAGCTCAAGAAGAAGAATGATCAACAGATTGAAATGGAGAAAAAGGAGCAAGGCTTCTCTATATATGTCAATGGTGCTAATGTAGAGCTGGGGCGAGCGTATTCCAGAGCAAAGTCACGACATACCAAAACTGCTGGAGGTGAGATATCTTGATGAAGATTGACCAGTTCATTGTGCCGAGCAATCAACTCCTGCTAATTTACTGACACCTTGTTATTATAATAATTATCTAGTGATAATAGGCCTGCAGTGTGTGCAAAAATGCTAGATTATCTAGCGTCAATACGCCCGCAATGCAGGCAGAGACACTAGATAGTTATTTATAGACACCCTGCAAGCACAGACAGACATGTACAAGCTGGTCAGGAGTCTCCTGGCCGATATTTAAAGAAGATTTACAAAGCTGAAAATAACTTCCGGGTGCTATTACTGACTCTTGCTATTACGGACATCTAATCGTAGTACCAAGCATGTCCGTTATAACTGGAGTTGACTGTACCAAATACTTTAAAATAAAGTATCACTCAATCTTTCCATTTGACACAAAATGAAGGTGAACCTTCATATTATTTCCATATTTTGATCGTTGTTTGTTTTCCTATTCAGATACATATCACGAAAGGAAGAAGATCTTACAACATGAACTACAAACCTTAGAAAGGGAAGCAGAATCAAGGTGAATTTGTAGTTGTCTCTAATGTTCATTTCCAAATTTGATAGTTATGTTGTAGTTTCAATTTGTTTTTAGTTTGAAATTTTCCAAACCAGTTTTCTAAATTTAATAATAATTTTCTTTATCTCATTATTTTATCATAATATCTGAAACAAAGGAATAAATCAAACTGGTTTCAAACCAAAACCAAAATTAAACCACTGACAGCAGTTGCGTTATACAGTCGAAGCTCCCATAAGAGGACAGCCTTGGGAAGCAGAAAAAGTGTCCGCAACTGGAGCTGGCCGCTTACGGGAATGTGTAAATACAGAGTTTGTATGAGCTAGAGTTCAAATGGGTTTGTCAAGGTGGCCGTAAGTAGAGCTGTCCGCTTACGAGTGTCCGCTCAGAGAGCTTCGACTGTAAAGTATTACATATAACTTCACACAGTGTGGTTATTAATAAACTGTCCATCCATCCATCCCTTTACTATCTAACAGAGACAGTAGTAACTGTTTGCCTTGTTTTGATTCTGTAATTTTTCTTTAGGGATGCCAGAGTTAAAAACAGCTCCAGATCAGACTCCTACCTCAAGAAAAGGCTGGAAATATGTATGTGGCACAGGCTATAGTGTCTTTAAACCTGTCACTCTCAAGAGTGAAAATTTGTTTGAATTTGGAATCTTCAGTCAGATTAATAACAATCATTAATGAACAATGCCAACCAATGATCAGGATTCAGTATTAATTATCATGATCATGTAATTTATAAATAATCCACATAACATTTTGTATGGTTTTCATGTTGATGTTGTCTCCTTATTTGATGTGTTTTCCTCTTAGGATTCAATACAAATACGAACTGATGATGGAAAGAGAGTGAAATTAAGACCAGCAGGTATTTTTGTAATAATTAAGCAAACATTCAGATTGATTTAAAAATGTTTCAGAAACTGATGTAACAACAATAATGTAACAACAACAATTAATTATTAATATTAACAAATGAAAATTAATGCAGTTACTGTAGCATTAATACTATTCAAAAATAAAACCAGCACAGATAAAATGTATATTAAGCTGTCTTTTTGCCAGAAGGCTACATGTATCTGGTGACATCCACTTTTTTCAGACAATTTTACGTACTATGTTTTGGCATATCAGCCTTCAAATTCAGTAATACATGCATGATACCAACTTTTCAAATCTAGCTTGGTCAAAATACCGTAGAATTCCGATAATAACGGGCCCCCCGAAAATAACGGCTACCCGAAAGTAACATTAATTTTTTACCTTGCTATTAAACCCCCGAAAGTAACGGCCCCCCGATAATAGCGGCCCCTTAAAAATACAGTTTACTTTGTTTACATGGATAATGAATAACCAGCATGCAACCTGAATGACCTTTTTTATGTCTGTTATGCGTCCTCTTTGTGTAAAACCACTGCTGAATTACAAACATTTTCTAAGCATCCGAAAGTAACGGCTACCCGAAAATAACGGCTACCCGAAAGTAACGGCCCCTTTGGCCTGCTAAATCCGAAAATAACGGGGGCCGTTATTATCGGAATTCTACGGTACAGTGCATTATTTTACAGTAAGCCATTTGCAAATACATGTAATCATTCATTGAATATATTTGCTCCTCACAGGGAAGCTTACTGGTAATTACAGTGAAGATTTTGAATCAATGGCTGTAGATGGAAGCGACAGTGCCTCAGATCAGGTATAAATCTTGATACATTATTATGGATCAGTGCAGGACATTTATAATGGATCAAGACAGAGACAGAAATAAATGTATTGTTGAAAGTCTGTGATTGGGATAGTCAAATAATCACTGACAATAACTGAGTCAACAAATTTTAACCCCTCCCCTCCCCACATTCATCAAGAACATGTAGTGTTGGAATATATGGACACACGGTCTTAATCGGAGGTTGTCAACAAGCCTCACTTCTGAAGTTGGTGCTGTTTCAGAGACAGTGTACAAGAGAAATACTAGGAAGACCAAGAAAGGAAACTGAAGGAAACAAATTGACATG
This sequence comes from Desmophyllum pertusum, assembly GCA_029204205.1. Classification (NCBI taxonomy): domain Eukaryota; kingdom Metazoa; phylum Cnidaria; class Anthozoa; order Scleractinia; family Caryophylliidae; genus Desmophyllum; species Desmophyllum pertusum. The sequence continues at coordinate 961,134 of MU825419.1, read as the reverse complement.
CAGTGCTATCAGATGGTGAATAAGGGCATGATGATAGTACAGTGTATACCGCCGGTAGATGATCAACCATGTCCAATTAAAGTGATAATTTAATGTAATAATTTGCATTATTTATTTTCAATTGCTGTTTTCGCTCAGGATGATGATGATGATCTTAGTGATCACGAAGAGCTAGATTTTGATAATGATGAAGATGATGATGAAATGGATGAGCTTTCCCTTAGTTTTAATGACGTTGAGGTATATATTAATTTTGTATTTCTCACTTTATGTCTCATTACGTTTTCTGAGACACTGCAGGAGCCTGCATGCTATCTTTTAGAGGAGTAGGGTAAGGTTATGTAAATGTTGTCTTTAGGTGGCTTACCATGCCAGTGCTTAACTCCGATTTCCGGCTGTAGCATGAAGTGACTAGAAATATTGCTGCACCCCTTGGATGGGATGCTAGTCAATGGCAGCCTTCCTCCTCCCCTCGGCATTTATGTCAGGTTGCCCCAACAGTTCGCCAGTTCCCATTTATACTCCTGGGTGGAGAGAGGCGCTGTGAGAATAAAGTGTCTTGTCCAAGAATGTATAAAAACCCCTGGTAAGGGCTCAGACATTTGGATCTAGAATCCAATACAGTTTACATTATAACTGTTAGGCCAAGTGAGTGCACCGCTCACATAAAGGTTCTGTAGCATGTCTCAATTCCCTCCCATCCACATGTTTTACTTTTCAAGCATTCATGGCCAGTGATGTGCTTGTATTTTTTCTCGCATACGCTTTGTGTACTGCATGGGTTGGCTTGGTATAGTTCTGAGTGGTGTGTACAAAGACAGTAGAAGTTTATCTTGCTTTGCTAAACTAAACTAAACTACTTTCTTGCTATGCATTAGACACTCCGCAAGTCTCTAGAAGCTGATGTGTCCATAAGGGAAAGCATAGAGGCTGCCAAAAAGGTATTGCAGTATAACATTGTAAAACATTTTTTTCACATTAAAGCCATGTAACATTTTTAAGATTCTACTAAATAAAGTACATACAAACTAAGATTACAGCTGCTGCAATATGCAGACCCGGGCGGTGTAATCTGCAGGTGCAGGTGAGTAACCTAGGGTTAGTGGCTAGCGGTTAGTGGTTAGTTAGGGTTAGGGTTAGCTTTTTTAAGGGTGTTCTGGGGCTATTCTGGTTACACCTGCACTCACACCTGCACACCTGCACCAGCTGCAAATTACACCGTCCGTATGCAGACCTAATAATCCATTTGTATCCAAACTTAGTAATTATTTTGTCAAAGATAGCTCTAGATTATTTTAAAATATTTTCAAAATGTTTATTCGTTAGAGAATAGAAGAAGAAACAACGGAAGGAAGAACGAGTGACAACAATAACATTGCCGATGATAATGATGATGACGAAATTGAAGAAGAGTTAGAAGGTGCAAATGACAGTTTGAATCTGCACGATGTTTCTGCACTTAAAAGACTTCCACAGTTGACAAGCACACCAGATGGGAGAAGATGTGAAGTTGAAAGCCCTGTTAGCTACAGTCAGGACATTGTAGAAATGACAGATCCAAGGACAAACACATCAGTATCTAGAAATGAGAAGAATCAGTCAGATTCCGCTGCTAACCCTGATCAGAAAGGAGTCAAATCTGAGAAGAACAAAGGCTCGTCTGTGAATGCTGATGGCCATGAAAAGAAAGTTCATCAAAGGAGTAAACAGCATAGAGATGTACCAGAGAACCCGGCGGAGGATTTGGTTGTTCTTAGTTTCTCTTCATCGGCAGGTGAGCATGATTTTGTGGATTAATTGTGTGCTAAACAATCTGATCTGTATTGCTGACGAAAATTTGATGGACAGGAGATGTGGACCAAGACGCAGTGTCCTAATCGTTAATGCATAATTAAAAAAATTATTGGATTTTGGATCGAGTGGTCCGGGGTTTGATTGCAGAGAGTAAGACACTTTTAATTATTCTTGCAGTGCCTGTCTCCATCCACTGGAGTATTAATTTATTATTGGGTACTGACAAACTTGGTAAGGGCAACCTGACCAAATTCTGTGGTTAACAACAGTGTTGAAAAAATGAAAATGAATCCAAGAGTGAATGTTAACTCACTGTATAATGTTTATCATTAATTATTAATGAACTATTTGCCTTTAATTTGTGAATCAACCTTAAAAGGTTTTTTTAATATGTTGTTTTTTAGTGAATAGAAAAGAAAGGAAACTCTCAGCCACACGGTAGGTTCTTATTATAAAATATACATGTATTTCCTAATTCATTTATTTGCATGGTTTCAATATTTCATGAAAAGCTTGACAAATTGGCAGGTTCAAATTTCGTGGAAATAATTTTTATGACATATTATGCAGCTGTATGATGTATCTGGTATTATTTACCTTTTCTTACGGAGGATAAAGGTTTTTATGTTTAATTATTTTTCTCAGTTGGCAATAACCAAGATTGACAAAATTATATAATCCCTCCAAAAATAAAAGGCATTAGGGTGGCAAGTTATGTGTGCTGCTATTATACTGCTCTCAGTTTTAGTTAAAACGAGGAACACTCATTTTGAACATGCATTTATTTAATTAATAAGTCGAAGCGAGATATCAGGAAGCTTATTAGATACTTGTACATGAAAGATAGCTGAGAGCGGGCATTATAAAGAAAAATAATCATTGAAATTAAGGGCATTAAGGCTCAGTAGCCTGAGGACTCTTTCAATAACCTGTAACTACAGTGCGACCTGAAAATATTCATCAACCCATTTTCCATGTCCTTTTGTGGGCCCTCGACACAGTACTACTGTAGTCAACCTTGTCTTTACATAATCATAGGCTAGGGGCTCATGGCTGAGAGCAGCCATAGCCCCAAACAACATGACAGCTGACTGCACACTCGTTGTTGGTTAAAGTGCTACTACGATCAAATTGTTGATATTCATTTTTTTACATTTTCGTGTACAATATGACTTTCTTATATATCTTGCTAAATTTCAATTCATTACGAACATTAGAAGTCATTTTTTTTGGACTTTTATTTCCGAGAATTTACGGAATTTACCTCAAGTGGGGGTTTGTAGGGTTTTCATTAAGTGGCAGTGGCAGCAGTAGGCTAAACAACCAGCTACTTCAACTTCTGAGCTGCCTACTTATCAAGGATAAAGCAGACATGTTAGTGTGGCATTAGCTAACCCTGCCACCTTAGTAATTATTGAATCTAACCATCTATTCAGAAAATGTATTAAATATTATTTATTTTTGTTCTAGGCGGAAGAAAAATGCAGATGATTATGACTCTGTAGATCTCTTTTCATCCAAACATAAAATAATTGCAGACACAGAACATCACAAAAGGTTAGTAACATAATGTAGATGGTACAAGATGAAGCCATAAATGGTTGTAGTCATTTATATTGATATAATATTATGGGCTCATCAAAGTTTTCCATTACTTTGGCCTGACTCATTGGCAATAATTTGATTATCTGTGTACTCAGGTTAGAAAAAAATGAAACACAAGATAAAGAATTGACCCTGACCTCTGGTAAGTAGAACTTTAAGTACAAAATTGCTGTTCATTTTTGAATAATTATTTAACAAATAAAGAAGCCAAAGCCATGTATTATACTGTCATAAAACACGACAGGAATTTGAGAACACAAGAGAAATTTAGAAAACACGAGCCGCAGGCGAGTGTTTTCTTTATTTCTCAAGTGTTCTCAAATAACCGGAGCAACGAAAAAATATGGCTTTTCTGTGTTTTATACTCTGATAAAACATGGTTTTTAACCAATCAGAGCGTGCACAGCTTTCAGTTTATATTTTAATATTATATAATAATAGCTCTTCACTACTCCACTTTGGTTCATGAATTCAAATTTGATTGAGAACACTTCCAGGAAATACTGAACAGATGCCATGTACATGTAGATACTGGGGGAGGCACTCCGACCCATATAAAAGTGATGGGGTGATCAACCAAGAGCATACATTTTGTTATCCCTTTGGTATTCATTTGATGTGTTCGATGAACTGTAACTTGTAAGAAGTTGTACATGTACATGTACATGGAGATCTGTGATGAAAATTTGAAGAGCCAGACTATTAATTTTCTAATTGCAAAGTTTTCATGCAGTAAGTTTCTAAATGCTCCTGGTTTAAGAACCTTGAGAGGAGAGGGAAGGAAGACCAATAGAATATTACTAGATTGTCTGCCATTTTTACCTTTTAAGCTCCTGAGAAGAAAAGCAGGCCTTTGTCTGCAACAAGAAGAACTGAGCCCAAGGATAAGGTGGATAACAATGCAGAGGAGATTTTTAAAGCAATGGTCGAAGAGAATCAGACAATAGGTGAGAGTCAATTTAACAGTAAATCTTGAAAAAATCAAACTGTTGTTCTTGTTCCTTCACATAACTTTTAAGTCTGTATTGAAATACAGTCGAAGCTCTCTGAGCTGACACTCTCGTAATCGGACAGCTCTACTTACAGCCGCCTTGACAAAACCCCGTTTGAACTCTAGCTCATTCAAATTATGTATTCAAACAGGGTTTTGTCAAGGCAGCCGTTAGTAGAATTGTCCACTTACGAGAGTGTCTGCACAGAGAGCTTCGACTGTAGTACATTATTATATTTATTAACTGCTAATAGTAATCCTCCTTACAATTACAGAATCAAAAGCTTCTGGATCGCAGACTGCTCCTGAAAGATCAAAGGTAAATATTCAGTCCAAAGCTGCGTTAGAGTAACAAAACAAAATTTAAAAGCCGCAACACCCATAATTATTAGGCTTTGTTCTGTTATAAAGCTTGTAAGGAAGCAACAGAATGGGGTGGGTGGGTTGAGTTGAGTTATAATACGTGTAGGTTGGCATGGGAAGAGGGGACATTCCATATTTAAAGCCTTTAATCCCCATCAGGGATTCATTCAAAACATAAAAATGTTGAGTTGAGTGGTTTGATCAAAACCATAATAGATTTTTTTATGAGAGTTCACAATGTAAGTTGTTCATTGTTTTTACCTTGTGTATTTTGCATGATTACTTTATATGGCTATCAATCATTTTTTCTCAGCATATTTCTAGCCCTCCATTGTCTGAGGAGGTTAAAAGGCCGTCCTCGATATCTTCCTGTCCTCTGAAGACTGATGAGACTATTGCTCTTGTAACAGAAAAAGTCAGAAAAATGGATGCTAGGTGAGTTGTGCGAATGTCTACTGTAGTATGTGATTCAGGGAGTATGATCATGCTCCTAATTACAAATCGACCTTATGCTGCATGCTTGGCCAATTTTGAAAACGACCTGCCCTCCCTGAATGCTATGTACATGTACTGCTGTCAGTCCAGTTACTATTAAGTAAGGGCCATTGATTGAAATAATTTTAAATTTGTTATTAAATTATATGCACTATTTCTCATTTGCAGACAACAGCATAATTTAATAGAGCTCCTGGCAAAGTTGGAATCATGCAAGGTTCCTTTTAAGGTGTCAAGTCCATCACCTTCCCCGCGACTTTCGCCAATGAAGGCCACAGTACCGTTTACGCCTGTGACAAGATCTACTTCAACAGAGCCTGGGCAATCCAAGGTAATGAGAATTTGTTCTTCCCCCAAGAAATCTATTGTCGTAGTTGTTGATTTGTTTAACAAACAAATTCAAACTAGACGCATTTGGTCACAGGTTGTCAAAAAATATATTTCAGATCTGATTTTAAAGGGACTTGAACAATGTTTTATGCGGTACACAACATACATTGTAAAGAGATGGGGGAAGTGGCGGGCGGGAGTTGTTGTAATTGTGTTGACAATTCAATAAGTCTCCCAAGACTTTTGACAAAAGCTGTATGAGATGGATACATGTATGTGTTGTGGTTCAATTTTCTTGTCCAACCTTCCTCTCAGTTTACAAGCAGCTAACATTTTATTGTGCTCTTCAGGATTTCAGTGTGATGGATTCCTTGGACACTGCAGAGCATAATCAAGAAAATGATGAAGGAACAGATGTGTACTTTGAGATTCTTACTAACTGGGGAAATCCAAAGTATTTAGGATTAACTGAGGTGTGTAAATTAATCAATCAATCAGTCCATCCGTCCGTCCGTCGGTCCGTCCGTCCGTCCGTCTGTCCGTCCGTCCGTCCGTCCGTCCGTCCGTCAGTCAGTCAGTCAGTCAGTCAACTTAGTTTAATAAGGGTGACACCTAACAGTTTACAACTGACAAAACCAGTTCCAGTTCAAATTGGAATTTAGAAATGTTCCATTCAGGCTAGATAGCAAGGACAATTGTGATGTTCATCTTGATATTAACAGGCATTATTATTTTATGAAACATTTTTTCTGCTCTTCAGATTCAATTCTTTGATTTGGAAGGCAACCTTGTCCCTTATGATGAGTGCCATGTGACCATCTCAGGCCATGTTGGAGAGGAGGGTGTTCTGGGTAATTTGGCCAATGGAAAAACAAAGGTATGAAATCAATTTTTTTAACATAATAAGTTTGTCATCCGTCAAAGTTGCATTAGTTGAACAAGAGAAATGATGGTGAATTTTAACACAATGAGAAAATATTATTCATGATATGTTACTATGACACAAGATACTCAAAAAAAAAAACGTGGCCCATTTTTACTAATTGCGCTATAAAATGCAACATACACTCCTGGTACAATTGGACCCTGTTTATATACGGACAAGTCTGTATTAAGTGGGTGTGTCTGTAGAGCCGGGTTTGACTATACAGTTGAACCTCTCTACAACGGCTACCCTGAGGCGGAATTAACTGGCCGTTGTAGAGAGGTGGCCGTTGCAGGGAGGTTTCAATAAGAGCACTTGAAAAGTATAGATAGAGATACGATTGGGACAAAAAATCCTGGCCATTGTGGAGAGGTGGCCATTTGTGGAGGTTTGAATGTATGCTGTAACTATGTGATTTTGATGTTCTTATAAGATGTGTTGTTTGAATTGGTAGACAACCAAGGGTCGTTACATGTGGTCATGTGACTTCACAAACAGACATCCAGTTGAATTAGTTTTCCACCTACCCAGAGTTGAAGCAAACAGTGCTGAATGTCATGGACTGTCTAAAATCACTGTCTGGAATTATAATAGAGGAATCAAGGTGAGTTGAGTGAATAGTTGGGTTCCTGAGACCATTGAGGAGTTCTTAAAGGAGCTATGTCACAATATTGTAAGTCATTTTTGCGAAGTGCAAAATCACCTTCAAATTGAAGAAAGCCTCAAAATAATAGTTTACTAAGGTAGAAAAACACCAGAGAGGTAATAATAAACCAAACGGGAACAAGGATGGTCGAGGATGGAGAAGATTTAAAGACAGATTACGAACGCCGAACTTGAAAAAAATGGCCAATTTTTTCAAGAAGCGCCATCCGTGACATAGCTCCTTTAAAACTTTCATTGAATTTAAGATCTCATTTCTTTTTAAAGGAACTAACTGTTGGAGCTAAAGACGTACGGATATTTGTGGGAGGAGAGCTTGTGTGGGAAGGAGTTATTGACAAGGTACATGCAATAAAAAGATGTTGCTCACCGGAAAGTTGTATAATACGGCTGGGTATTATTACGAGTCAGTTTTTTAAATTTTTTCAAGCCTTTTAGGCTTTATATAGCATTATCCTTTCCTAAAATCTTGGCTTTTTACAGTGTTTTCTGTAGTGCGCAATCAGGGGTACTAAGACGAGAGCGTTATATAGTCTCATATTTGCACTTGCTTTGGTGCGTATGTTGTGTCGTGTTATATACAATGTCATTGAAGTTTTTACTTCAACAACCAGTTTACATGTACAGTACTGTGCAAAAGTAATGAGAGCGAACGAATTTTGGACGAAAATTAGCGAACTTTCGTTTTGGAGCGATATTTCAGGAGACCTATTGTTTTAGCGACAACGAAATTTTGTGGTACTCAGCGATATTTCGAGCGAAATATTGTTTGCACTCAACAAAATATCATTTGCACTCAACAAAGCAGACAAACTCATCCAATCTATTAGAAAGAGGAAGTTTTCATTCACCAGCCTATTGTTGAATGTTCACAAAGCAACATGTCCAAGTTGAAAGATTGTTATCTCGGCATACTGTCAGTAGTGTACTGTACTCATTTTACTCATTTACTCATTTTACTCATTTTACTCACTTTGCTCATTTTGCTCATTTTACTCATTTTACTCATTTTACTCATTTTGCTCATTTTGCTCATTTTACTCATTTTGCTCATTTTACTCATTTTACTCATTTTACTCATTTTGCTCATTTTTAACGAGTGAATGCTTTGCATGAACGAAGTTATAGCGTATAGCGGACAAATTTCACTCGCTCGATCCCTCGATCCCTCGGTCGATGCGCACTTGTTGTAAACTTTAATGTATGCGTAGTACGGTAATTTATGCATTATCAGTAAACAAAATGGCGTCTGGCGCGGATCTCTTCTATTTTTCAACACGGTATTTTCACTCCTACAATTACAATTAGACACATTTTTGGAGTTCGAAATTGAAAGAAATAACCCTAAATAATACTCGACCGCCCAAAGAGGAGACATTTAGAATATTAAAAGTGAGTCACGTTTGAAGTTCTTCGATCGATTCAAGCTCTGATCAAGGCTCAAGCTGTCGAAACTTTTAAAAACCAAGCTACTGACTTCAAGACTTAGGAAAACACTTTAGTATGTTAAATGTTGTATCTTCTTTATACCAAGTGTATGAATAAAATGTAATTTATCTGAATCATTCTATATTTTCTTTTGTACCACTATGGGAATTATATGATATTTTCTTTTGTTTGCGTCTGAACTATAAAAACCCTTCAATGCTTTTTTTTCCAGCGTATATATTTAAAGCGAACTGATATTAGTACCTGTGTTTCTCATACTTGCGGGGGAAAAAAAAAAAAAACGTTTTCTCCGCCGGGATTCGATCTCGCGACCTTCGATACCTAAAAGATGATGCAAGATTCCTTTTTTGACTCACGGGGGACACACACGGGAGCGACAGGAGCCCTGTGCTTTTGCTCCGCTGGTTGAATGGACGACTATCGCGGGCTCAAATGAGATTCACCGAGACACCGAGGACACCGATTTGCTGTTGTCTTGAGCTGGAAGTGGCTTGATTTACTCACCAAATGACTGGTTTCAGTGGCTATGTTCATCTTTTCTATTCATGGATCTATTTAGACGCTCGACAGTGTTTTTTGCTCAATCTCCATATTTCCTTGACGTCGGCGAATGGACTCGAATGGACTCTTAGTCAGCGCGATGGACGATGTTATCATACGCAATGGTTGAAATAATTTTAAAATATTATTATCGGAACGAGGAAGCGTTGCGTGACGGAGGACAAAAACATAAGATTTACCTTTTATTTTCATAGTATCTCAATAGGAGAGCAAACCCATTTTTGATAATTTAACTGTAGCTAATTTTAGTCCAAGAATTGCAATTTCATAGATAACTGTAGTATTTTTCTGTCCAAGAGTTTCGTGTATGACAGAACTGAAGACGAATGAATGTTTACATATAAAATTAATTTATATTGTGCGTGCGAAGCACAGACTACACAAACAAGATCAGAATGTTTTGAAATGATTGAAATATTTTATTTCACGAACAGCAACTTGCTTTAAAATAAAACTCAAACCAGTTCGAACATATTGGCCGAATATTTAAACGACGTCTAAAAAGTTAGTCAATGAGGTCTACATGTAAATAAACTTATAATCAGGTCAGTCTATTAAAGTCGCTAAATGTTTTTTTAGTCTGTATTTATATACACCTTCTAATTATAAACGGGGTTTACTGTACGGCTAATATAGTTAGGTTGGCCAGTCAGTTTGAAATCGTATTAGGCCATGGTTTTGTTAAACCCTGTGTAAACCTTGTTTTTAAAAATATTCGGCCCATAAAGTTGGCGATTATCGAATATCAGTGATTAAAGACTTTTCATTTGAGTTTCCCTCCCGACCAACACTGATTTGGAGTGAATACGAAATACACCGGTTTGCGTGAATGCCGCGCGGAATCTATTGTTCTGTTTCGAGAAATAAATCGTTTCCTCGAAATCCCTATTCGAGTCAGACTCAAAACTCGAAACTCGATTCTCAAAAACATCGAGGACGAGACTGTCAACTTATATTTACCCGGTTCTACATTTACCCGGTACTACTGCATATTTCTATGTTAATTAATTAATTTACTTTTCCATTCACGAGTTGGCACATAGTGCCTTTGATACTCATTTTGCTCATTTTACTCATTTACTCATTTTACTCATTTTGCTCATTTTACTCATTTTGCTCATTTTACTCATTTTGCTCATTTTACTCATTTTGCTCATTTTGCTCATTTTACTCATTTTACTCATTTTACTCATTTTGCTCATTTTACTCATTTTACTCATTTTGCTCATTTTACTCATTTTGCTCATTTTACTCATTTTACTCATTTTACTCATTTTGCTCATTTTACTCATTTTACTCATTTTACTCATTTTAACTCATTTTTACTCATTTTACTCATTTTGCTCATTTTACTCATTTACTCATTTGCTCATTTTGCTCATTTTACTCATTTTGCTCATTTTACTCATTTTGCTCATTTTACTCATTTTGCTCATTTTACTCATTTTACTCATTTTGCTCATTTTACTCATTTTACTCATTTTACTCATTTTGCTCATTTTACTCATTTTACTCATTTTGCTCATTTTGCTCATTTTACTTATTTTACTCATTTTGCTCATTTTGCTCATTTTACTCATTTTACTCATTTTGCTCATTTGCTCATTTTACTCATTTTGCTCATTTTACTCATTTTACTCATTTTACTGAATGTTATCTTCTTTGTAGGGCTGTGGCAATCAAGTGTTTGATTACTGCAAAATCATCGACCTAACACATACAGACCAGCACCCAGAAGATAACAAAGAACTAGCACAGGTTTGAGTTGAAACTTTAAATTCTTCTTTGCATCAGAATATAGAGTTTACAAAGTAATTATTTATAAAATGTTGATCATCGTTGAGACTATTTCAACACGATTATGATGTGTCATTGCATTTTGTTATTTTGCTCGCAGGCAGGCTAGCATTTTGTTGGCGTTACTTTATAATAATAAAAAATAGAAAATGATGCAAACACTGGAAAAAGTTTGGGAGAATCAGAAAGTCCTGATATGTAACCCTTGCCTGCACCTTGGGTTACATAAACTTTTGCATTCTCTCCGGGAGCTTTCTCTCATGTTTCCTTCAGGCTTTGTAAACACACACACGCCATTTTCTATTTCCTAGATAACGTATCTGTTGTTCATTTAGGATCCGGAGCCGGTAATTAGAAGCCAAACTGTAGTGTTAAGGCGATCAAGTGATGGACTGAATACACAGGAGAATGGAGCTGCTGAAGAGAGGCACACAATTACAAATCGACAAGAAATACAGGATCAGCCTGTTGTCAGAAGCACGACTGTATTGATAAAACAATCCCCAGAGAAAGATCAACAAGGATATGAACAGGAAATAAAGGAGCATGGTTTAGAACCTCAAGAAACTAATGCAAGGTAAATAACTGGATCAAGGGTCTTAAAATAAGTGATCAGATAGTAGTGCAGCCTTTGCAAAATGTAAGGTCTGAAGGGGATGAAAATCCCCCCCTCTCCAGTAAGAAAAGACTACACTCTGCCGCCTTTTCTAAGCAAGAAAAGGCCCATCTTCACCCCCTCCTGCCACCTTTTAGCACATTCCGATCCGTCACTGCAAAGAACCATGACAGTGTACAAACCCTTAGGCGTGGCTATTGTTTTCCAGAACTGATAATGACGATAGTCACTCTAAAGAACAACAGAGGATCCCAAAACCTCCAGGCTCTCCAAGAATGCACCCCAAATCACCAAGATCGCAACGACGGGGCACATCAACAGAAGAAAGTAAATTAGCAGAACAGACCCTGCTCAGGACAGGTAAGTAGTTGTAGACCTTAATGAACTATACTCTTACATGGTGACGTCCATTCAAAACATCTAAATATCTATATTATGGTACAAATGCTGTTAAAAATGTTTGCTCCTCATACTTTTCACACTATCTGATATGCATTTTAGTTTCGAACGTTGTTACTTGAATGTCTTCCAAACTCCTGTATTTCTTTAGAAATTTAGCTTTGCTATAAACCTAATTTCTCAAAGCTTACCAGTTGGAATGACCATACTGAAAAAAAAGTATGGGGTAAATGTAGTTTTCTTTCTTTTTTTACCTACAGATTAAAAGACAAAGCCCTAAAGTCTCTGTTAGCCACAGATGCCTCATCATTGAACACTGGACTTGAGGAAAAAAACCTTGTTTACCAGGTAGATCTTTGCAGTGGTTCCCTTTTCAAATTTACTTGAATCTCTTATAAGCAGAAAACTCTACAGTAGAACCCCGCTAACTCGAACTCCCGAGGGAAACAAAAAATAGTTAGAGATAGCGGGGGTTCGAGTTAGCCCAGAGTAAATGACTGAAAAACAAGGGCAAGGTGAATGGGTTTGAGTTCGAGATAGCGGGGAGTTCGAGTTAACCGAGTTCGAGTTAGCGGGGTTCTACTGTACTTCCACTGAAAGGTGGTTTCTAATTAAAGGGGCTGGGTCACGGTATTTTAAAGTCATTTTTCAGATGTACAATATTACTTCCAAATTGAAGGAAACCTCAAAATAATAGTTTACTAAGGGAGGAAAACACCCAAGAAGTAATAATAAACCAAAAGGAACAAGGATGGTTACTACTGAAGAAGACTAAGACAGTTTGCGAATGACGAACTTGAAAAAATTGGCATTTTTTTTTTCAAGATGCACCATTTGTAATGTAACGTAGCGTAACGTAACGTAGGAGGTGCCAACTTGAAGAGGTGTCTGTTTAAGGGAGTTCAGTAGTTGTCCATCTTGATCAAGGAAGGTGTCTGCCTTAGGGAGGTGTCCATTTAGGAGATGTTTGGTAGCAGATGTTTGATGTTACTACATTACTCATTACCTACTTGTAAAATACTGGTAATCGGAAATGGTACATTCTGATTATGTTTGTGGTGTTTCCTGTGTCCTTAGGTCAAGTTCCACACCAAACCTTTCATCCTCCGAAACTCTAGAGAGTTCCGAGTTGACTAATGATTCTGTAAGGTAAGAATATCATAACATAACTGCACACTCGGTTACATCCCATATCCTGCCCCAAAAAGTTCTATATACTGTATCCAGAGTATTATTTTCTTTAGGGGAAATTCTGCTGCTGGATCAACTGTGTTACCTAGCAGACCCCCTTGGTTAGAGTCTAGCAAGAAGAAAGACAAATCTGGGTAAGAGTTATAATACATAGAATTTCCTTTAGCTATCTTGAGTCAAAGGTAGGCAAGTTAGTGGCCTAATGCTTAGTGTGTTATAGATCAAGAGATTCAAGCTTGAGCCCTGCCCAGGTCGTTGTGTTGTGTTCTGCTGTAAGACACTTTACTACTTCTTCCCCCTGGACATTCTGATAAAATACTAGTTATACCCCATTGTCACTTCATGTTACATAAATCAGACTTAAGCATAAGCCTGTGTTTTTTTTACAAACAAGCTAACTAGAAATCTGTTTTCTTAACCATTTAGTCACGGTTCATCATCTCGTTCATCGTCAAGATCGAAGTCCAGACCAATTTGGCTTGAAAATGAGCCAGGTTAGTAGATAATCGTAATCAAGTTGGATTTTAAGATGTCATGTGATTACTAATATCAGCCCATTTAGTTTTAACAGTAATTAATCAGCATCTATTTTTCACAAAGAAAATTGTTTGTATAAAATTAATTAATAAGTAAATTCTTGGGAACAATGGCACTATGTCTAAGTATCTTTTTCACATGCAGCTGTTGATCAAGGAAGAAGTAGCAGCCTGACAGATGTACAACATTCATCAGAAGAGATTGTCAGGAATGACAAGCCTCGTTCACGACCATCAAGTGGACGTGGGTCCAGCACTCCTACTGCTGGCAGTAAGGCGGATCCATGGCTTTGTGAATTTTTCAGCAAGTAAGTACAAAATGTTATTAGTAATAGAGCAGAGGTCCCATGAGCTACCAAGGTAATAACATGGCTGATCACCTCATCTGCTTGCCTGCAAACACAGATAGATTTCTTGCTGTTGTCTATGTTAATACCGGTGGCATGAAATCTATCTGTCTTTCCTTTTGGTTTTCCAAACGTCCCAGCCACGAACCAACGACTGCACTGGAAAATTAATCGGCACGTGACTTCTTTGACATCTCCGCACCCAGACTAACTCAGTTTCTGATTGGCTTCAGATGGCATGATAAATTGCTCAGACCTCGAAGCTAAAATATCTAGTAACTATTGGTAGGGCAATTTGTGCAGGAGTTTCTTAAACCAGTTGTGAAGCTTGAGTAACCATCTGTAAAAATGCACTTTCATTTTATGCATCACCTACCAAACATTTATAGTTAAACCAAGTTGAACTACCAAGAACAAATCCAGTTAGTGGCAGGGTGGAGGTTTTGAACCAGATTTGAAATCCAGCATCCTAAGCTACTCAGCCACACCAATACTTAGTTTGTAAGATATTTGCTGTTCAATGTTATTTCTTATATTTGTAGGGATGAATCTCTTCCCACATGTTTGGATGGTGCAGTTAGCCAGTCAGTGAGTATTACAGCCTGGTCACTGTTTCTACTTATTCATTAGATACAGGAGAGGAGTCAAAAGTTATGTAGTGCAGTTATTATTCAGTCATGTCATAAACCCATGATTCTTTAATAACTCAGCTACAGGGGACCTTAAGTCATCAAGGCCATCATAATTATGTGACACTCATTGCTTTAGGTACTACACCTATTTCAATGTTGTCGGATAAAAATCGGATAAAAGCGTCAAGCCAAGACCAAATGGTAGTCTGGGTATTCATTAGAATTTGCATATCGCTGGAAAAGAAATCTACACGTTTTTATTTCGCACGTGATGTATTTGGTTTGCCCCGAATTATATAATTTGTTTTTCCATGTTTTTTTCACTAGCTGATTCTGCTAAAATTTAGTTTGGCTAAAAGTAGCTTACTTCTACAGGTTTAAAACAAAAAGGAAACGTTATAAATAATGTTTTACATGTTACTTCTCATTAGTATTCGTTGCGTGCAGCAGTTTTCTACTTTTACCCATGCTACCTTTCGGTCTTGTCTTGCGGGCTTTTAAAAACATTTCTATCCGACAACGTTAATTGAAATAGGTGTATACAAGACTGAGAATCCTGTATCAATAATTCTGATTTCATGTATCTTTTCCACGTTTTTTGTCCCATGATTTATCCAGGAAGGACGAGGTCACAGTGGTTCAGGGAGAAGAAAAGAGGAAGTGAAAGACATCAGTGAACCCGTCACAGAGGAATCAAATACACCTCATGACGCCCAGACAGCCCGAACCACATGGAGGAGGTAGGAAATGTCCCATTCCAGAGAAGATATTTAGTAGAAAGTCAGTTGCTGCTCCAGCATCCATATATTAACCAAATCACATGGATCAGGAGGTTAGGTTAAAGTTAGCTGACTGGAAATTCTATTCTGAGTTAAACTTAAAGGATCACTATCACGAGTTACGCATGCGCGAGCTTTCAATCTCAAGTTTTGAAAAAGTCTGGCAGACCTTTTCAAATCTCACTTGCGAAATTCAAAATGGCGTCGACAAGTGGAGGCATCCGTGGCGGTCGTAGAGAAAATTCAGGCCGTAGGCGAGAGGAAGAGAGAGTGGGAAAGAGCTAAAAAAAGAATATCTTTAGAGAATACCGTCTTTCAATCGTGGATTCAGGCCAAACACTTGGCAGGTTACGATACTTGCAGGGACAGCGATTTGCTATCCTTCGAAGGTACAAACTTTTGCACTTACAGAATTGTGAAGAGGTTTCCTAAACGAGAAGAACTCCATTTTGCAGGTTCTGATTTACATAATGATGATGAGATGCAAACATCATGCACATTATTTTCACTTACCGACGAATCCATCATGGCGGACAATAACAGCGTAGCCTATCCGAGAGCGGAAAATCGCGCATGCGCTACTCATGATAGTGTCCCTTTAAAGACATGCCACTGCCCTTTATCTTTAGCTCTATCAAGCAAGAACAAGTAGCTACAAGAAGCCAACCAGAGCCGACGAGAGTTCACATTCTCAGTCTCATTTGATTGCCAACTCTTATACGCTCTCATCACTTCTTTTGTTCTCTCATTGAATTTGACCCTGCTCAAATTTCTATGAGAGTTGATGAGAGTTTTTCGCTCGTCTGACAGGCAGACGATGTCAACTCTTGCATACTCTCGGCTTGTTTGGCTGTGCGGTGATGATACTTGACAGATAGTCGATGAGAGTCGAGGAAAACTCTTGTCCCACTCTCATTCCCAACTCCAATTGACTCTCATTTTCATTTGATCTGGCTGTTAGAGTACATGACGAGGCACAAAGATTGCGATTACCTGATTTAATCTTTTGAGTTTGTTTTTATTTTTTCACCCACAGGCAGCAGAATTTGAGTTTGGAAGAATCCTGGAGTTTATTGTCATTATTTGAGAAGTCACATAGAGGCCGGATTACTAAGGACATTGATCTAGAAACTCATGGTAAGTATGCGCCTAATGGTTAGTCCTTATTATTTGGACTCTGATCTCAAGTCCAATATGTGGACCACAAGATGACTTCGAGAAAATCAACCAAAAGATGAGAAACATTCAAAAAATTATCAAAACATTTAACAAATGGCAATATATGGTACATACGATACATTTCACTGATTTCTACCACCTCATAAATTTTGATGAGAAAATCCTGAGAGACATGATGATGTTTTAATATGGTTGTATTTTGTTCAAAATACTTAATTACTCTCACAGTGCCTCATTTCACCCAGGTGATATATGGGGTGGGGTACCTTTAGCATTATTGCTGGTAACCTGAGATGGATTAGCATCCCATCCAGTCCTGAAGAGGAGTAATACTTCTTCTCACACACCACTGGTAGCCATGTCAAGCCGACCGCCGCAAGCCTGACCTTTATTGTAAAATCAAAAACTATACACATATCACGCTAAAACTGGGAAGCTTTCAAAATTACAAGCTTTGTACATTAGTTACATTGTATAACGCCGAAATTAAAAAATACAACAAAATACTACTGAAATTCTTTGGGTGGGTGGGTGGGAAGGTCAGTAATGGCGGACGCAACAAAAACAACTGCCCGCCTCACCGGTCACATGACCTATACCCTGGCCCCAGCGGTGTGCGAGAAAAACATTTTCCACTTTTTTCGTTTCACTCCGCCAGTGGAAAATTACCCTTGTCTCTGCATGGCACACAAGAAAGCAGACATTTCTCACCTCATTCCTTGCAAGACAGGGGGAATCATAGCCAAATAACACTGACCAATCTGAGAAACTACATAGACCGTATTCATAAATGGCGGCCAATTAATTATTCTTTTATATTCATGCTAATCAGCCTACTTAGCCTCATTTTAGAGTAAAAATTATTTGGAATTTTGCACATGCTAACGAGGTTAGGTAGGCTGATTAGCATGAATATAAAAGAATAATCAATCGGCCGCCATTTATGAATAAGGTCTATGGATCAATGTAGTGCAACACCATCAGTATGGACTTTTTAATTATTTCAAACGTCTCTGTCGTGAAATAGAAATGAATGCACAATGAGAGACATACGAGAAACACTTTTCTCAGGCTAGCCACGTGCCCTGTATAGACGTCACCTTATCATGAGTGAATGATATACTTCTTTGTGTATTATTCAAGAAAGTGGCCACTAATAATATTTTCCTTTCAGGCGATGCCCTTGATGAGTTACTTTCCAAAAAAGACGACGACAACTTAGAGCCAATAGTAGAACATACCAAGGAGACAGAGGAAAGGTCAGCGAAAATAAGATTTTGATTAGAATTTGCAAGTTAGGAATAATTTACTATCAGCTTTCATTGCAAGACATGGTTGCCACTGGCAACACACTTTCTGTTCCATCCATTGTGCACTAACCAGCACTGACCTTGTGTAATTGCTTTGTTGTTCGGCAGCTTGATTGATTTAGAAATCCCTACACTTCCTAAAGGACAGCAGTTAGTTATAAACATCAGGAACACATGGGGTGACAGGCATTATGTTGGGCTTAATGGAATTGAAGTGTTCACAGAATGTGGAAAGCCTGCAGAAATAGCAGAGGTTAGAAAATGTCATATTAGTAAGGTAAGGATAAGGTAAAGCCGCAGGGCACACAGGCCAAACTGACTCACAATGCCGGAGCTTATCTCAGTTTCTTCTGTAGCATGAAGCAACTAGGAGTATTGCTACTCCCCCAGGATGGGATGCTAGTCCGTCACAGGCTACCCCAGCATTTACGTTTGTATCTTGTTAATGAATCACCAAGAATATTGACCAAGCCTCCTTAATGCCCCAGGTATATGGAACTGGGCAACTTGCATTTACAACCTTAAATATAAGGAATAGGAATATATGTTCCAGCTAAATTTACTTCTCCTTCAGATTTCTGCAGATCCTTCAGACATTAATATCCTTCCAGAATATGGCAATGACCCCAGAATAGTAACCAATCTTATTGATGGAGTTTATCGCACCAGGTAAGAAAACATTACTACACCATTTACATGGAGAAACCAGTTGATCCATGGTGTCTGCAAATGGGAGGCAAAATCCCGGCCAAATGAAAATTCTATTGATTATTTGGTTATGGTATATTCCACTAATCAGACTGAGCTAGGATGGGAAATTTTCCCTAAATAGGTAACGAGAAGGTTTGCAAATGGTTAAAATATTATTTTTTGGAAATTTTGGTTGGAACCCTGATATAACGAAGTGCCAAGGGACCAGGATAACAGGGGCTCGTTATATCGGGGTTCTGTTCCATATATTTTACTGTAACTTTGGCCAAGCGGGAAAACCTACTGATAATTAAATTTATAGAAAATGTGACTTTATAGAGAATTTGACTTCAGATTCTCATACATTTTGTTTGGAAAAATTTTGGAAATGGAAGAAAAAGTGCGAACTGGCGTATTCCCCATTCTTGACTTTTCTTTGACACTTGATATGTTTGTTTATTTAGGGATGATATGCACCTTTGGTTAGCGCCGTTCACTTCACGAGGCAAGCACAGCATCACCATTACATTTGTGAATTGTTTGAGCATCGCCATGATAAGAATATGGGTAAGCCATTGGCAGGATTTCATTTCATTCTGTAGGTCAAATGACACTGGCATCACATCTTGTTCAAGATAATTGCTTCTTGTGAATGAGCTAAAAAAATTACCAGTAAACCCAGTAAAATGAATTTTAATTAATATTCATAGTAACTGACAGCAACTGAACAAGTTTCCAAATGTAACAGAAAATTGCCTGTCATCAAGAAATTCCTCGCTGTGATTTCCTATACTATTAAATGTAATACAGTAACAAAAATTTCTCAATTCTCATTGGCTGAATTTTGACGAAATTCGAGGTGTTTGGAAATGTGATGAAACGCTGTCTCGAGTGTTTGATATAACTTCTTAATCAAAACAAAAACTAAGGAGAAAACGGAGAAATAAAATCGTAAAAAATCTATGCTAATTAAGACCGGGTATCCAAACCTCCGACACGGTTATGATTTCCTTTGTTTTGACTTGATGAATTATTAGTGAGTAACAGTTTGAGAATTATTTTTTTTGTTTCCTCAGAATTATAACAAATCAAGGATCCATTCTTTCAGAGGTGTACGATGTGTTGATATTACACTGGATGACAGCCTGATATTTCAAGGAGAGATTGCACGGTACTTTGTTTCATTAGCAATTTAGCGTAACAAAGTTACTGCGCCTTTCAATAACACGCGAACTCTGAAGCTCAAAACCCAACTAACTATTTCGTTTTTCACGGCCATCAATCATAATGAGACGACAACCAATCCCCTGAAAAAAAAAGGATCAAAATCTACCAATCACAACCCATTAATGTGACCTTTGTACCCCGTTGAAGTGAACTTCTGTTTAGATTTATCAAGATTCTACTGTATATAGAAAAAACATTGTGAAACGTTTATGTAACCTTGGATTTATTTCTTTGAATTCTACAGGGCAAGCGGTATTCTTGGTGCAGATGATCCCTTTGGAGATGTAAGTCATTAATCACTACATTTATAAAGTGGTTTTCTAGCAACTTTCGTAAGCGGACAGCTCCAGTTGCGGACACGTTTTCTGCTTGCCGAGAGTTTCCGCTTATGGGAGCTTGGACTGTATTTAACAGAGATTGAAAATATTGATCAACTGTTGAATAGTAGAATACGTTTGAAGACCATTGGCGAGATTTCTTGGAGATTTTTCCAAACTAGTTGTATGTCCTTTTTTGAAGACAATTTTGTTCACAATGGATGAAGAGATTTTGGAAGCCATGGCCCAGTATGACCAGACGTATGAGGGAGATGAGGAGGATGAAGATGAACTGTTACGGAGTTGTTATTTTGAACGTCCATCCACTGCTAATCAGGAGGAGGAAGGGGTGAGTACAACACAATAAGTTCTACAAGCCCAGTGGCTTATCAGCTCGGTTTCCACAACATGAAGCAGCTAAGAGTATTGATACATGTTCTCCTCGGGATGGGATGCTAGTCCATCACAGGTAACCCCTCCCCCATCCCCAGCCATGATTTTGTCAGGTTGCCCTGTCAGTTCGCCCCTGCCAGTACCCATTTACTCCTGGGTGAAGTGAAGCACACATACGTTTTAAGTGTTTTAAAGAAGGTAGAATGATTTGTTTTTGCTTGCGAGGCTAACAAACGAGTGCAATGGTGATTTTCAACGAAATTTAAAATTTTTCTGATTTTTAGTGACAGGCTCTCTTAAAAGTTTCTCACTTACTTGTTTTTAAAAGGGAAGTGGAGATCGACCTTTAACATCTGCCAAACAGCACACACGAAAATCAAAACCAACTCGAGAACCTATACAAGAGGCTGAAGGTTGGTGCTATTTATGTGTCGTTTGATCAATATTTGTTATTTTAGAAGAAAAGTGGCTTAGTCAAGAATATCGTTGGGTAATTTATTTTGTTCTCTTTAGAATTAACAGAAGATGTTATACCAAGTTCTACCAACTATCTTGAGGGCCAGGGTAGGTATTAGCTAGCAAGTCCGTAATTAGATTCTTTGATGAAAATAGAGACCCAGTGTAATATTAATGCAACTTCAGTTACCACAAGGCGACTTTTTTGCAAAATACTGCAACTTTAACTGCACTGAAAATTGAAGTAAACAGATTCATGGCACAGGAAATTCATTTTCTATAGGACCCGACCGACCGACCGACCGAACCGACCGACCGACGACGCGACCGACCGACCGACCGACCGACCGACCGACGACCGACCGACCGACCGAACCGACCGACGACCGACCGACCGAACCGACCGACGACCGACTGACTGATTGATTTATGAATAGAAAGTGTGAAAATGAGAGGAACATCCCTCTGATGTTCAACTTTACCTTCGTACAATAACTGCCTGGCCCTACAGATAACTCTAGCCCCATTCCACTTCCAATGGATATATTTATACATGGTCGTGACTAGAATGGATACCCCAAAATAAGATCAGACGTTACCCCAACCCACAAAAGGAAGCTAATCATTCTCAGAGTTATAGTAGGCTAACCGGGTGCTATAGTAGACTAACCGGGGTGCTATTCTCGGGGCTAATCAGTGTTTTTCTCGGGGCTAATCAGTGCTATAGTATTTTGGAGTATCCATTTAAGGCATAGCCATTTATACATATTGCCATTGCATTTTCCATTAAACTGATTAACAATTTTATCCGCTGGGTTGGAATTTATTTGAACTACTGGGTCCAGAGTGTCCTTTACGTTTGTCAAATGGCATTATTATTATAATTTTTTTGTTCTTTAGTTGTTCAATTGAATTTTGTGTCGACCTGGGGAGATCCATATTACATGGGACTTACTGGGCTTGAACTGATAGGACCGAATCAGGAAGCCATTCCTCTCTCGTACAACATGTTGAAGGTAGGAGCAGGCAGAGCGAGTTTTGTAATAAAATACATGTGAGACATCATTTTACTTTAAAAATGCAAACTTTATATGTTTACGTAGCATAATACAAAGACGTCTTAGAGAACTAGAAAACTGTGTAAATCCGAGCCTAAGATGAACACAAGAACTTCCCTTGAGTGCTCTTGCCGCTTACTGAGTGCTTTATAACAACAGACCACAGTTGAGGCTTTTTGTTTATATTATGAAAAAATATATATCTGATTTTCCTCACAAATGTGGCCTTTATTTTCAAAACAAACTCGGCGGATGGCGTGAGCCAGGGGGGGCTAGCAGCGAGGCCTGGGACCTAGTATATATGATTGCACATTTTAGAAATTTGGCCGAGCGAGACTAAGTACTGATTTGTTTAAAATAAACATGGCGGACGATGGCTGACATGACGTGCGTTTGTGTTCGTTCAGAAATATTTTGGCGATTCCACGTTCAAACATCTATGGGAACGATTCGGTCGCTGTTTAACTGAACTTTGGTCATTGTGGGACACCATGGATGAAAATTCCACAGCAAACTCCCGTAGAGGTACGTTTCTCGAATGATTGACAGATTTCTTTACTTGTGCGATCATGTATTGCGGAAAAGCGGCAAGATCAAAGGGCGCTGCCTGCCCCCCTGGCGTGAGCATTCGTGAGCTCCGTACTTTGTACTCTCGTAAAGCACGCGCGCACACGCTGCTTAAACCAATCAGAGTGCGTGTTGCATTGGCACTTTATTATAATTTATTTTATTGCCTCAATTTAACGCCAGGCATGCCCGAGAGATCTCAATGACCTTCAAGAATATGAAGACGATGATAGGACCCTTGATAAGTGAGTACTTGAATATTTATATGTGCAAATAGTTGTGTTTTCTTGCTGATTGGCAAAATTGTCATAAAACCCAAAGTATTTCAGATTTCTTTAACTAAATGGAAATTGTCCAGCCAGTATATTTCAATTTATTTCACACTATTGATGTAAATATGCATAAGCACAGAACATAAAAAAATTATCACGTCCTAGCTTGTCGTTATGGAGACAAGCCTTGTTACTTAGCAACTCTCTAACAGAAACTGCGGGCTCAGACCATTCTTGGATTTCCATACTCACTGTCTTACTTCCCCAACTACTTTTTTTACAAACAGAGTAATAAATGGAACAAACGTGACAATGAGCGATGAACACATGTGGCTGATACCATTCACTGAAGGACAGGATCATCTACTTACAATAGACTTGGGACACATCACCCCCCTGGTGGGGCTCAGAGTTTGGAACTACAACAAGTCCACAGATGATTCGTTCAGAGGGGTATGTAACATATAACCACCGAAGCTTAATAGAGTCGAAGCTCTCTGAGCGGACACTCTCGAAAGCGGACAGCTTTACTTACAGCCGCCTTGACAGAATCCCGTTTGAACTCGACATTTGTAGCTCATACAAACTCTGTATTTACACTTTCCCGTAAGCGGCCAGCTCCAGTTGCAAACACTTTTCTGCTTCCCGAGGATGTTTGCTTATGGGAGCTGTACAATGGTACAATCCAGGGTACAATCGAAACAAGTGAACAGGTTCCAACAGTTAGTGAAGTTTCCACAAGCGCCTCCTCGACTGCAGTTTATTATATGAAGTTTTACATAGTTTGAACAATGCTGTATGATACCATAGTCAATAAATTATTTCTATAATCAGGCCAAACAAGTTCACATCAAACTAGATGAGAAGATTATTTCACCACCTGAAGGATTCCTCCTGAGAAAAGGTGACTAATTATTATTCTTATTTGTTTTGACATTATTCCAAGCCTGCGTAGCAATCTTCTCCAGTTGTTTCCATATTGGCCTGTTGTCTGCCTTACGGTCATTCCCTTAGGTGTCCTGTGGGCATCCACTCTACAGCTGCCTGTTGTGCATTTGTGATGTACAGTATATCATTTCTGTTCTTGGTCCAGGGTCTATCTTTTGGTGTGCCCCACTCGTCAGCTGCCTGCTGTGCATTTATGATGTAATATCATTTCTGTTCTAGGTCCTGGTAATGTTCATTTTGATCACGGGCAGGATGTGTATTTCATCAAACCAACAAGAGAGTATCCATCTCAGAGTGGTACAACAAAGGATGTCGAACGCAGGTTGGTTAACGTCTCGTTTGGTTTCCACCGCGGTCAAATGCTCAAGGGCTTTAATTCTGGTCGCCCGCGCGCCAATTTCCCGCACAAAATTTTAAAGAAAAGCATTGCAACAATCTGAATAGTAATTTGCGAAAGGAAACAAAAGTAGGTAAAAGGAGAAGTTTAGACTTTTCAAACACAAAGTTCGGTATATTTCCAGCATTCTGTTGATTTACCACTTTTTCAGATATTTACCAAAAAAGTCAGACGTGTTTAAAACATTGGTTATGTTATCATCTCATATCCAACGCGGGCTCATGGAATAATTGTTAAATAACACATTCTTTTAATTTATAGCATCAGTCAGTCTTGACAGATTTTCGGAGCAAAGGGAACTGATTTTTTTCTCATCGCATTGTTTATGCAGGTCGGAAAGTAGAGTGAATTTGAAGAAGCTCATGCCAGACTACGAGCCAACAATAATGCCATGTGGATGTATCCTTGATAGTACTAAGGCCCAGTTCAGACGCCGTACTTCACATGAGCCGAATCGAATTCGATGAATTAAGTTCATGTGAGGTACGGCGTCTGAATCAATTCAGAACGGCTGAATGAATTCGGATCGGCTCAGCCGTTCTTCCTGCCTGGCTCAGCCGGGAATAACGGCTGTGGACCGGCTTTGATTCAGACGCCGAACTTCACATGAGCCGAAACAAATGCATGAATTATTATAATGTATTTTTTCAGTATAACAGCAATTTTCCCCTATTAATTTAAGTTCGGCTGAATTAAGCTCGGCGTCTGAATCAATTCAGCCGGTCTAAATTAATTTGGGTCGGCCTAAATTCGAATTCGATTCGACTCATGTGAAGTACGGCGTCTGAACTGGGCATTAGACTGATTACTGATTCAACATTGAACGCTAATTATAACATGAGATATTTTGTGATTGGCACTCATGTGTTTAAGCTGTTAAATATAGCCCTTCCCTCTACCCCGAAAATAAGCTCCCCCCTCAAAATATGGGCTTAATTTAGATTTATCTTTGAAAGAACGATATATAATTGCTTCTGATTATAAGCCCCTTATTATAGAGCTTGTTTTGTGTTTCATATCGTTTATGTTCAGGAAGTTTTACACGTGGTATTCTTATATGCAACTATTTTTTTTCATATGCAGCATCTCTTCGTCATGTAAGCCAACAGTTTTTGAAACGCGAAATTCTTTCTGCTTAACTCCGGTTTCCTTCCTGGATGGATGCTAGTCCATCGCAGGTAATCCCCAGCATTTTTGTCAGGTTGCCCTGACAATTGGCCGGTAGCCATTTACTCTTTGGTAGAGAGAGGCACTGCAAGGGTAAACTGTCTTGCCCAAGAACACAGCATAATGACCCCGGCCAGCAGTCGAACCCGGACCGCTCGATCCGGAGTTCAACACACTAATTAAAGAAATTTATTTAAAGAAATTTATTTAAAGAAAAACTAGAAATTAATTTCAACTGGCGAATTGTTTCTCCTTGACATGCTTTCAGTCGTGTTCCAGTTTCAGTTATTCTGCACTTGGGGCGATCCATATTACATTGGTTTGAATGGCTTGGAATTCTACGATGAAAACGGTTACAGAATACGTCTTACTCAGAACAACATTACCGCGTATCCTCACAGTGTGAACGTGTTAGAAGGAGTGACAGATGATACGAGGACACCAGACAAGCTGATTGATGGGGTTTATGACACAAATGATGGACGCCATATGTGGTTGGCTCCCGTCTTGCCAGGAATGGTGAGGATTTTTTAAACGAAGTAAAAACATACCTAGATGATAAGAAACCCAACGATAACGGGTTGATTTTGAAGAACAGTACTCAACAAATGACAGGAACCCATTAGGAAGTGAGGATGGCTAACGATGGCGAGGATGGAAGTGGATTACAATATGGACAAACAGACAGTCTTTTTGTTTGCATGGCGTTTGTTTTCTAAAGGTTTGTTGAGTCTTACGCTTGTATGCGAACATGTTTATTTTTCTGCCTTTTCAGATTAATTTAATATTCGTGGTGTTTGACGAGCCTGTGACAGTTTCCATGGTAAAGGTTTGGAATTACAGCAAAACGCCCATAAGAGGAGTTCAAACAATTTGGGGTAAGAAACAGAACTTGCAGTTAAAATGAATGTTAAAGCCTATAGTAAGCCAGTAGGGGTTGTTAAAACAATTCCTCCCTTCCCCACCTCCCTCCCCCTTCATAGTTTGTGCGCGCCAACAACATTGTTACTATGTATTCTTGTATGCAACTAATTTTTTCAGACGCAAAATCCCTTCTAAATATAAACCCAAACATTTTGAAACGCAAAATTCCTTCCGATAATAAGCTTCCCGTCCAAAAAGGCTTTGAACAAAAATTAGTCCAGGGCTTGTTATCGGTATTTTGCAGTACAGTCGAAGCTCTCTGAGCGGACACTCTCGTAAGCGGACAGCTCTACTTCCTTCCGCCTTGACAAAACCCAGTTTGAAATCTAGCTCATACAATCTCCGTATTTACACATTCCCGTAAGCGGCCAGCTCCAGTTGCGGACACTTCTTCTGCTTCCCGAGGGTGTCCGCTTACGGGAGCTTCGACTGTATTTGTTTGAATAGTCGTGTAATGTTTCTTCCATTTTGATGTTGTTTGTACAGCTGTTAGTAGATGACTTGTTGGTTTATCATGGCATTCTTCCTCAAGTCCCAGCTGTTACCAGAGGAATACTTCCTAACCTAGAGATGCCCACACCACATCACACTATACTGTTCACTGATCACGAACAAATTGCTCTTGCGGAACGGAAGAATATTCTGAGGTGAGAGTCATAGCAAATAAAACAAAATCTAAGAGTGCCAGTGGGTATCTCGCGGGCTTCTTGTACGTGTCTCGCTACGCCTACAGGGTTCGTACAGTAAACGGCAGTTTTCTTTTCGTTCCGTTTGCCTTTTGTTCTACTGACGGTCTAGTTTAGACTTTGGTAGTGAATGGTACATGTAATTGAATATAAAATAAAATTAAAATAAATGAGAATTTCAGTGGAAATCCACAGGGTGGCTCTTCTCTTCCACTGTTTCCAGATCGAACTGGAATATATTGCTTTTGTTCCTTGTATAGAATAAGAGAGTAATGTTAAATTTGTTTTCTTTCTTACAACGTTTTACAAAATACATAAAATAAGCTAGGGATTTGCCATTTTCTATTAGTCATATTTGTGAAAGAAAGATCTATAAGCGTTTAGTAGAGATTTCGAGAGCATGTACTGTGATTTCTTCATAATGTAATCTTCATTTCTCACACACCACTGGTAGCCATGTCAAGCCGACCGCCGCAAGCCTGACCTTTATTGTAAAATCAAAAACTATACACATATCACGCTAAAACTGGGAAGCTTCCAAAATTACAAGCTTTGTACATTAGTTACATTGTATAACGCCGAAATTAAAAATACATAGAGGATATTACACGGCGGCGCGAAGATATGAATTTTATTTCGAGTGGGTAAAAACAATATTTACACGAACGAGCGCAGCGAGTGAGTAAAATATTGTTTTTACCACGAGAAAATAAAATTCATATCTTCAAGCCACCGTGTAATTTTCTTTTTATTATATAGACAAAAGACAAAAGCACAAACTTTATCGCGAACTCTTGCAGCTCGGTGGCTGGACTTTCCGAATTTCTCTCCTTTCGTCTTCACTTGCAAGGAAACTCCTTGAATAATTTTAAGTCATATGAAGTTTTCTTCTTCGTGTTAACATTTTCCTACTCCTCAGTGAACGATTTCATGTCGGCTTCAGTGAATTTCACGAATCTATCGCTCGCCATTTTTCAACCGAATTTGGCAGCTTTGCACAAAAGCCATGCAAAAGCGGGAAATGACGTCATCGATCCCTAGTGAGGATATGGAAAATACGCCACTCGGGTCCCGGATGTAGTTTCGTATGAATTTTACGAGTGGTCTATTTTCCAGTAAAACACTCGTGTCTATATAATAAAACAAAATACTACTGAAATTCTTTGGGTGGGTGGATGGGAAGGTCAGTAATGGCGGACGCACAAAAACAACTGCCCGCCTCACCGGTCACATGACCTATACCCAGGCCCCAGCGGTGTGTGAGAAAAACATTTTCCACTTTTTTCGTTTCACTCAGCCAGTGGAAAATTACCCGCAATCTTCATTTATGTAGTAGCTGTGAATTGGACTCTTTAGGGCACGCCACTGACTTGCCACTATTGTCTTGTAGAACACTAGATTTCGTTTGTTTGTTGAGTTTGTCACTGAATGCTTTTTTGTGATTTCATTTTAGCAACAAAGGAGGGGAACAAGATGTTCAGTTGACAAATGACAAGAGAGTTGTGTCTCATTACAATGATCCAAAGTCAGCGGGAAAAGGCGCAGATCCCGGTACGTAATTTTACGGTTTTACAGTATCCCTTCATCAAAACTTATTTGGAACAAGTCTTGATTTGAGCAAAAAGTCACTTTATGGTGTTAAGGCTGAACCGGTTGTCTTCTCGTCCTTTTTGGCAGCTCTACGGCCAAAGACAAGCGTTCCAGCTGGCATAAAGAAAAGATAATACTTCAGGACGTGCTGTCGCGTCATTACAACTGGGTTTGCCATTCATTACAAGAATTTGAGGAATCTGGAATGACAACAGACTTGCTTATCAGAAACTCGGTCACGCAAGCGATTCTGGGATTGTTTTCGCAAACGTTGGAAAGTTTAAAATGGCGGTAACACACAACCAGAAAAATAGACTCCATACCTTTATCTTCACAAACAATCCCAGATATCAGAGCGCGCTAAACTGGTACCCAGACCGCTCGAACTATTTTGAGTCAAGGAATATAAAAATTGCGGCTTTTGTCATAAAGACTATGAATCATAACAAACATGTAGCTGACTCTATGAACAGTAGAAACGCAGTAAGCAAAACAAAGACTAGCCCTTCCAGTCGAAGCTCACTGAGCGGACACTCTCGTAAGCGGACAGCTCTACTTACGGCCGTCTCGACAAAACCCCGTTTGAACTCTAGCTCATACAAACTCAGTATTTACACATTCCCGTAAGCGGCCAGCTCCAGTTGCGGACACTTTTTCTGCTTCCCGAGGGTGTCCGCTTACGGGAGCTTCGACTGTATGAAGAAATCATTGTTCTCGATAAGAAGAGGACGTGTGTTGATGGGATGAACAGTGAAATAGGCAACCTATGAAGTTATCAGGCAGTTTACTAACTAATTTATTTAAAATGGAGACTGAACAAAGGGACCATTGGATTTGAAAAAAGGGTTTCGTCTCACAAGAAGTATCTACCAAAGAGAAATAGTTTAGTCTCTTTGAAATAAGTTATATACATACATAATACGCGTATTATTGCATGGCTGACCGGAATAATCGGCTGCAGAATTAAATTATGCCGTTTGTATTGTAAAAATAATGTCGTTTGCTACATGAACCAAAATCAGATAATTTAATGCCACAAATGTAACTGAACTGAGATTGATGATTAAACTAGTCAAGACTCAGGTGTATATGTGGACCACAGGGTTCATCTTAGTTTTAATAATTTATTAAAACAATGTTTTACATATTTGTGTCGTTCTGTGGCTTTTTTTATTGAACTTTGTGTTGAAGCGATCTTTATATTACTGAATTGTTGTGTTCTATCCACCTTGTACCACTTTCCCAGGGAGGGAGGAGGGAGGGGGGTTGGATCCCACTAGCTCTTAACGTCACGAATTTATAAACGAGCTGAACAAGTTCTATCCTAAAGATCCCGATCTTCGCAGCCGTTATTTGGGTCGTCACGCAACACCGCCTACCGAGACAAGACTGAGGCCGCGATTTTCGTCCCCAAAGTTGCTAGAGAACGTCATACAGTTGAACTGCCAACTGCTATGCATCACCCTCATCAGCCGTTGACCAGGAACTATTGAAGTTTCGGCGGCTATCAATGGGACTACAGTTCCTCGCGCCGCCAGCAGCAGATGCCACCGGGTGATGCCCAGTCGAGTGTCACAGCAGCAAGTGTAAGGGATGAACGTCCCACGCAGCAGACCTCGAGGGTCACTGCTTGGTGCGATTACAGCGGGATAGCAGAGAAGTAGCATTCTTGGTCAATGCATAGTTAAGTATATTATGCACTGCGGGATGACTGCCAAATCCAGTTGGTTGCTAAGCAACATGACGTATCCTTATTGGGCTATGCTGTCGGACTACTCGTGAGTGCTCGCGCTAGTTTTTCATTGGATAATAAGAATCGTAAACTCTTCGATTGCGTCAACGAAGATTTGCCAACAACGGCACTTGTTCCCGCGACTGAATACGTGAACCTGATAAAAAATTTATCTTAATCAGGAAAAACCTCATTTACATTTACTTTCAACACGGATAAAAGACTTGTTAAAAGTTTAAGAAAAAAAGACGACAAAAACCCGTGAAGCAACATCTAACAGTTAGTGCTAAATAGTCAAAACTGAACAAAGACAACAATGGAATTAGTGCGTGATAGTACGTCGGAGGTTTAATTTCTTCAAAACTATTCAAAATTAATGGTAAATTCTTGTGGTCCTGTATAGCATTCCACATTAATTAGTGCGTGTATAAAAGTTATTTAATGCACAAAAAATAATCACGAAACATTCAGAAGAAAAATATGCATTCTTCTAAGCAAAAAATATTTCTCGTGTCCGGAATGAATTTTAATCGTGGTATATAAAGAAGTGTCAATGACACACCCAGTTATGATTTTGGTGTTAGTCGTCGTTGTACAGGGAAGGTCAACCGACGTCTTTCTCGATGTGCTCCTTCAGTTAAGTCCATATTTTTCTCTCTTCTCTGAGTTGTTATTCGTCTTAGTTGTTAGGTTTACCTTTCGTTTTGCTAGCCTTCCAATTTACCGTTTAATATAGCCATTCTGCTGTGAAAGTCTCGAGATACGCATCGGTGACGTCGCAGAAATAGCTGTAATTTACGTTCTTGAAATTTTACCGAACATTTGAGTACTGAGTTATCAGATAGTTTCAGAGCGCTAATATACATTTTCTCCAGCCTTTTGATAACAAGAAACCTTGCTCTAATTAAGGTTACCATTGCATTGACATGGAGTGGATATATGTTCAATTCCGAGTCTCGACAATTTTAACAAAATTAGTAGTCTTATTTTAAAACGTTTTATACCAAGGCCACGTTTGAGAAAGACTTGTTAGTCCTTGCTAAGAGCGAGCGAGATATTGTAATCAGCTAATGTTTTTGCAATATGTTTGTTCCAAGCTTTTGCTCAGTTAGGGTGGATGGCTGGATGACATTTCAACAATCCTGTTTCTTGGCTTCAAGGTCGATTCGTTGATGTGGGCATGGTTCTAGCGAGATACAGCGCCTTTGTCCTCGATTAAAACAGTTAAGTATGATCATGATTTGTTAATCATTACTCACATTACTCAATCACATTGTGGTCATTTATAATAAATTGTTAAAATTATCCGTTGAAAACTTTATTGCATTTGAAAGTAGTTGGTTATGTCGGGCGAGGTCAGCCAAATTACGTTCACTGACCTTCCCTCAAATTTGGATCAGTATTGCTTAATTAACAGTAGATAAAATATACCAAAGCCGATTAGTTTAATATGTGGTTTTTATGCAATTGATTGACCTAGACTATTGAAACACTACTAAATTAGAGGCTAATATTTAAACAGATTTTTGCTTGACTGAAAATATAAATAACATTTTTCTTGCCGTTTCCACAAGTTGAACCAGCACTGCAGAGATGTGTATCCAAGCCGGCGAATTGCATTGGAATGGTCCTGTTCAGCTTTGGCGTCAATCACCAATTCGAAGCAAGTGCGACATTGTTATTCCGTCATCCTGGAAACTACGTCTTCTTTCAGATAAGTCAATTGTTGTGTTTATAAACTCATTTTAGAAATTGTCTTGTATGGATGTTGTAAGTGACTGACTTTTAAGCGCTAGTTTAGCCTTGCTGCTGAACTGATTGTAAATTTAGGCACAGGTTTCGAACGGATAGTTTTTAATTAATTTATAAAAAGAAAAGGAAACCAAAAATGCAACAGTAACAAGAGACATGAAGAAGCATTTTTTTCTTTCGCTATTTTGCCCAGGTACGTAGGTATTGAAATGAATACAGCCATTCCTTATTCTAATAATCGTTTCATGTTTATACTTCTATCTGCCTATGTATGTCTTTTGATCGTGACAATTATTAAGTCCTTTTCAGGGTTAAAACAATTTCAGGGTTCGACAATTACATTACGTTACTACCTGCTTTTCTTTTTTCACTCTTTAACTTTACTTTAATTCAATTTGCGCGACACACTAGGCTAGTAAATTACGAACGCAAAGCGCGAGCGAAAAACGACTGTCTAAGGTATTTACGTATATCAGTAAAACCATGACAAGAAATTGACGAATGAAGTGTATCGCATCTAAAAATGCTGAGACAATAAAAATTGACCGTCAAACTGATCAGAGCGCGCATGCATGTTTACAACAATTACTATTTTCAAAAGCAAAATCATGTTTATAAAGTACAGTATTTCGAAAGTACAAGTAGATATCCTGAATGAAAGAAAACAAATGGCTTATTAGAAGTTTAATATTGAGATTTCCGTTTTCTCCAGGTTCAACAGAGATGTACTGAAGAAAAGTGCATCGGCTCCTGAGTGCAACCAGTTTGGATCGAAGTGTGCAGCTCTTCTCCTCTGGCACCAGTGGACTATTGGAACACCACCTTTTTCAGATAAGTCCATCGTAGTTTTATTGATTTCTTCTGTCGTTTTCCGTTTAACCGTTTCAGTCCAAGAGTGATCAAAATCTAGGGGGGGTGTACAGAAAGTGCCGTTCTGTTTTTAAACATATGTGACTTAAAAGGTATTCAAGAAATAACGACCAAATTGACTTTTCCTAGAGTTTATTGGGGAACATTTTTGTATGTCAACTGTTTGCTCGCGTGGCTATTGACTGTGATACAGATAAACACGCGCAACTATTCTTAAAATTAAATGCTGATTTTGCATGTATGTGTAATATCAAGAGATTATTTTGCACAAACTACTTTTATGCAGGTGTACTGCATAAAATAAACACTACAGGACTGAACTGACTTGTTTTAGAAAATGGCAGCCTGAGAACGAGTCTTCTTAACCCGTCTCGCGCACGCTGCGTCATAAACGCTTATTGTGACGTCAACTTTCACTTCGCTTTTTTTCGCAGAACGAACAAGTTGTGCGTTTCTCGTGAGAAGACAAAAGTTTCGTTATAAGCATGAAGCTGGTGATCTCGCTTATTGCGCTGTCATTTTTCTTTCTGTTGTGGGATATTATACAAACTGCTAAACGAAAAGGTAAGATTTGTTCGTGTTTTCAAACCGTTTTTCTCGTAATATTTTCTTTTAGCTCAAACTCAATCATTTTAACCTGAGAATCTAAGAATTGAAATAAGGTAATCCATTATCAAACATTTTACATTTCTCAAACAAATCCGTCAGTAGATTCCATTCCTTCAAAGCAAAAATAATGGACATCATCCGCTAAGAACAAATCTAACCTTTTTACTGAATTGTTTATTTTAGTTTTTTCCGTTTTCGTAAAACAAACAACTTCCGGTTGCCATGGTAGTCTCCACGGGTGTTACGCGCGTGCGTTCTATTTCATTTCGTTTCATGCGCGCGCTTTAACGGTTATGTTTTAAGTTTTCGAGCAAACTATAGTTTAATCGAAAATTCGTTTCTCGTTTTTCTCTCTCAAAAATAAATGAGACAAACGATATGATTGTTATATTAAGTTGCGGTTTTGTTTTGCATTACTTGACGGTTATCAAAAAATTCCTGAAACTGTAGAGAGACAAGATTTCGTCTACAAATTAAGATTTCAACTTGAATTCAACTTTTATGTTTGATCTAAAAATGTCTCTAAGAAGAAATTTCCTTTTTAGTCCAGTAGCTTCCAGTGGTAAAAACCTCAATAACTGCTATTACTTGATAACATAGTCTTTTCTTGTTGCAGGATTATCATGATGTATAAAGGAAATCAGGACTATCAAACTGGTCATCAAATCATAGTCCCTAGGCTCGGCAGATATTAGTAGCACATCCAATGGTAAAGGTACACCAAAAGATGGAAAGGTACATGTATTTATCATTTTAGTCTAATTTACTAAGGTGAATATAAAGAATCCGACTAGCTGATTGGTCGAAAAATTCAGGATCTGATTCACCGCGCGAGGTTTCAAGGCGTGGTTGCTGAGCTAAGCCACATTTCTTGTGCCGGCAAGTAAAGATGGCGACTCGTTTTTGAATGAAATTTATTTTTCGTCTGTTCTTAAGACATCACCACTCCACGTTCGGGATATTCAAAGCATTGGGAATTTAGGTAAATGACTACCAAGACGTTTGGACGGAAACCTTTTCAAGAAACGATTTTAACGCATTTAAAACTGGTCAAAAACAAAGATTTTGGTGTGGTCAAGTTACCAGAGCGGCCGTGTTTGTGTCGGATGGAGGGACAGAAATTTGCTTCTCTTCAGACCTAAAGCTACTTATTTCAGGAAGATAACTACAGCAGCTCATGAAATCAGGCGAGCACTTGCGTGTGTTGTTTTTCATGTTTCAGCTCGTAATTTGTAGTTCTTTATATTCACCTTAGTAAATTAGACTAAAACAATTCGTCTCGGTAAGTATTCACCAATATCCACTGAGCCTGAGGCGAATAATTGTTAAATATACGTTTGTTTTTTTATATATTGAAACTGATGATAAATGACGTCATCTTTGAAGCCAACAGCACAGTAACGAAATTTCAAAATTGATGACGTAAATTTGTTGTGATACGCCAAAATTGTGACATGACCATCAGTTAATTAAAGGAGGGAATGAACATCTGCATTGTGCGAGATTTGTTAAAACCATGGGGGGGGGGGGGTTGAATCCCCCCGGTCGGAAAGACCCAAAAAAGCCCCGTCTGAATAGGGTTAAAACCATGAAATTAATTTCTATAGATCTTTGTTAATAGAGGAAGTAAAGGTTTTATTGGTTTGGAAAGTCGTTGTTGAAATATCTTCATTGCTATCTGGCGAATTTATGAAATTAACACGACTGAAAACCAGCTGAATAAACGAAAAATGTCTTAGTTAATTCATTGATGTTTCCTATTTTTTTGTCAGGTTGAACACAGATATGTTGAAAGGATATGCAGCCATTTTGTATTGAAGAGTGCAGTTCTTCTCCTCTGACGTAAGTTGACTATTGAAAACATCTTATTTCAGATAAGTCCATCTAGTTTTCTTATTTCTTTCATCGCTTACCATTTAACAGTTCAATCCGGGGGCGGATCCAGGAATTTTTGATAAGGGGGTCCGAGGGTTTACCCGAAAATGTGAAGGAGAATAATATATTTTTTGGGGGGGGGGGGGGGGGCGGGGGGGGCGGGAGGGTGTTTGGGGGCCTTCCCTAGAAAAAAAATTGAGATTTCAAGCTCTGAAAAGTGCATTTTGGTGGATCCTGGAGATGGTTTTGGTGTGGATAATGGTGAAAGCAAAACCCCCCTCAGGTCTGATAGGGGGTCCGGACCTCCGACCTTCCCACTGGATCCGCCACTGCAATCCAAGAATGATCAAAATCTAATGTCTCCTTACAAGTACCTGATCTTGTAAAGAAAATTTCGGGTCTCAGCTGATGGACTATTACTTTGTTGTTTTTTTCCAATATTTTGGCCGTTTTAGTTCTCTGACGCTATTTTGAAATGTTTACAAACAATTTAGACCATCGATTTTTCAATATTTTTTTGTAAAAATTGAAATCCAAGATGGCAGATTTATAAATTGATGATGTAATTTTGTTGTGATATGCCATAATTAACACGTGACCACCACTAAAGGAAACATATTTATTACCATACTGCGAAAATACGTTTGGATATACCGAATAAAGTGCCCGCGCTGATTTGAAATACTTAAAGAGCATTCAAGCAATTATGGCCAAAACTTGTGAATTTTCCTAATTATGATCTGGAAATATTCTAGTGTGTCAATTATTTGATCTCGTGACTTGTCGTTTCCGTGGCAACCACGTTTACCCAAATTTTGGTCTTTTTCAGCTTAATTTTCACGAGATTTTTGCTTTTGACGGATGTTTTCTTCCAAAATCTTTACAGTTTTTGGATCCTATATTTTTTGATTATTTTTCAAATCAAATTTGGAGATTTCATGACATTTCTGAACAATTTTTAATCCAAGCTGGAGGATCTAAGATGGCGGATTTTATAAAAATGTATGATGTTATTTTGGCGTGATATGACGTCATAATTTACGCGTGACTGTCACTAAAATAAACATTTTAGGATGCTTTACACACCATATAATCAAGATACATAAGGGGTGGGCGGATTTAGTAAAAACATACTAAGCATTTATTTATTTATTTATTTTTTAGGATCGATTGGAATTGGATTTGCAAGACTATCAACTAATCGCCGACAACAGCACATGGAAAATGAACTGGGATCTGTGCTTCATACGCCTCAACAGTCTTGTCGTCCCGTGTAAGATTTTAACAGTCATCTTCCCATTGTGCGATGAGCCGTTAACGTTATCGATCAGTTGCAAGAATGCACATGCTCGTATCTTTTAAGCTGAGGATCAAATGAAGGTGAGCAGTATATAGTTACATTTCTTCACATGTTTTATTTGTTTGGCCTTTTTTCATGATCAGATCACGATTGGGGTGTTTATAGAACCCAGGCAGACTTAAATAACCAAATTTTATCACTTTCATAAAATATTAAATTATCAGCGAAAATGTTGGTGTGACACCTAAATGTTTTTTTTGGTAGTGGCAACTATCTTTCGGTGGGTATCCTTACCAAACTTTTCAAGTTGTTCAGCTTAAATTTCTTTTCGCGGTCATTGTATTAGCTGTATAGTGTTTAGTTCACTTTAGTTTTTATGAATTTTCTGGTCAGTTCAGGTAATTGTCTGACTTTTTGAAAAGGAAACTGAAATCCAATATATAGCGGATCGATGATGGTTGAATTTGTCTTAATTACGTAATTAGGGACTTTGCAATAATTACCAGGAGGGGGGGAGGGGTGGGGTGGGGGACATAAAGTAAAAATCAAAGCAAGGATAGGGGGGGGGGGGGAAATCAAGGTAATATAAGAATAGGGCTGGATGGCATGAGGAAATTTGTATTTTATCTTGAAAGATTCGGGAAAGAATAATGACTATAATCCGTTCTGAGACGTACAGAATATTTTAATAACACGCAGCAAGACACTCCAGGACCCCGAAAACCTGGGGTGGGTTTTGGCCAATGGAGTAGGTAGTGCTTTATTTAGTTTTTAACCTGAAAAATATAAAACTGAAGGCTCCGAGCGGATTTCTTATTTCTTTATTAATTTTGTAGGATCGATTGGAATAAGATTTGCAAGACTATCAACTAATCGCCGACAACAGCACATGGAAAATGAACTGGGATCTGCATTTCATTTGCCTCAACAGTCTTGTCGGCCCTTCTAAGATTTCCATCAGTCGTCTTCCTTGTGTGATGAGCCGTTAACGTTATCGATCAGTTGCAAGATGTCACATGCTCGTTTTCTTTAACTAAGCAAGGATCAAATGAAGGTAAGCGGTATATTTGCATTTCTTCACATGTTTTATTTGTTTGGCCTTTTTCAGATCACGATTGGGGTGTTTATAGAACCCGGACAGACTTAAATAACAACCACATTTTTCACTTTCTTAAATATTAAATTATCAGCGAAAATGTTGGTGTGACACCTAATGTTTTTTTTGTAGTGGAAACTATCTTTCAGTAGGTATCCTTACCAAAACTTTCAAGTTGTCTAGCTTAATTTCTTTTTCACGGTCTTGTAGTAGCTGTATAGTGTTTAGTTCATTTTAGTTTTTTTATTGTCTGACTTTTTGAAAGGAAAATGAAATCCAATATGGCGGATCGATGATGGTTGAATTTGTATTAATTACGTAATTACCGTGTTTACAAATTTACTAGGACAAATTGAGCGTATATTCTGAAAATAATTCCGTTCATGTTGAGACTTTTGCAGCTTGCAAACCAAAACGAAATGTTCCTATTGGTCAAAAGGACCTTCTGGTTTAAAAAAGCGTAACTATTTACAAAAAAAAACCATATGTTGAAGTTTTATTTTGAACCAAAAATAGAATAATTCCCATATCTTTAATTTCTTGGTTATTTATTCTAATCTAGTCCGTTTACAATTTGCAACCATAATTAATTTCAAACCAGGGTCATGGGCTCCTGTTTAAAATGAAATAATTTCTTTAACTTCCCTTGTAAGATTTGGGCTGGATGGCATGAGGACATTTTCCACTATTTTGTATTTTCTCTTGAAAGATTCCGGGAAGAATAATGACTATAAATCCGGTTATGATCTGAGACGTATGGAATATTTTATAACACGTAGCAAGACACTCGCGGGACCTCAAGGGTGGGTTTGGCCAATGGGGGTAGGGGGGCAGTGCTTTATTTACTTTACTGTTCGAGTTTTAACCTGAAAATATAAAAGGCTCCTTGAAGCGGATTTAATAAAAGCATACTTATCATTTTTTTAAATTAATTTTGTAGGATCGATTGGAATAGGATTTGCAAGACTATCAACTAATCGCCGACAACAACACACGGAAAATGAACTGGGATCTGTGCTTCATACGCCTCAACGGTCCTGCCGGCCCTTCTAAGATTTCCATCAGTCGTCTTCCCATTGTGTGATGAGCCGTTAATGTTTATATTGATCACGGTTGCAAGATGGCACAGGCTTTTAACGAAGCAAGGATCAAATGAAGGTGAGCAGTATAGTTACGTTTTCTTCACATGTTTTGTTTGTTTGGCCTTTTTCATGATCACGGGAAGGTGGATGACGGGGTGTTTATAGAACCACAAATTTTATCACTTTCTTAAATATTTATCCACGAAAACGTTTGGTGACACATTTTTTGTAGTGGAAACTATCTCTCGGTGGGTATCCTTATCAAATTTTTTCAGCTTAAATTTATTTTTCACGGTCATTGTAGTAGTTGTATAGTATTTACGGAAGTTCGTTTTTTTTTTTTAATTTTGGATACATGGTAATAGACCGATTTCGATATATTAAAATTCTAACTTGGGCTCCGAGGCTTAGGGGAATAAAACAAAAGAAATTATGTATTCATTCCTCAATAGCAACCTCGATGTGATTTATTTTCGAATTCTTTTGTTTTATTCCCCTATGCCTCGGAGCCAAGTTAGAATTTTAATATATCGAAATTGGTCTATTGTGTCTGACGTCATGAAAGGAGTAAATGAAATCCAACATGGTGGATCGATGATGGTAGATTTTATTACCGTGTTTACAAATTTACTGTGATCAAAAATTGAACGCATATTCTGAA
Source organism: Desmophyllum pertusum (assembly GCA_029204205.1). Classification (NCBI taxonomy): domain Eukaryota; kingdom Metazoa; phylum Cnidaria; class Anthozoa; order Scleractinia; family Caryophylliidae; genus Desmophyllum; species Desmophyllum pertusum. The sequence continues at coordinate 921,503 of MU825419.1, read as the reverse complement.
AATATTCCGTTCATTTGGAGAATTTGCAGCTTGCAAGCGCGAGCGAAATGTTTCCTATTGGTCAAAAGGACCTGCTGGTTAAAAAGCATAACTATTTACAAACAAAAACGATATGTTGAAGTTTTATTTTGAACCAAAATACAGAATGACAAGCATGCTTATTGCAGGTCACTGTTAAGAATCATATCTTTAATTTCTTGGTTATCCCTTCTCGTGTATCATGATTGTTTATTTTCTCAACAGGCACGCAGAAATTAGAGGAAAATGACAAGAAAATGAACAATGAAACGTCACAACAGTGAACTCATTACAGAAGAAAAATCACGAAACACATCATGAAGTAAGCACGTCTTCGATTATAAACTTTAAGACTCCTAATAGAATAGGGCTGGATGGCATGAGGAAATTTGTATTTTCTCTTGAAAGATTCGGGAAAGAATAATGACTATAAATCCGGTTCTGAGACCTGAGAATATTTTAATAACACGTAGCAAGACACTCCAGGACCCCGAAAACCTGGGGTGGGTTTGGCCAATGGGGGTAGGCTGGGCAGTGCTTTATTTAGTTTTTAACCTGAAAAATATAAAACTGAAGGCTCCGAGCGTATTTATTTATTTCTTTATTAATTTTGTAGGATCGATTGGAATAAGATTTGCAAGACTATCAACTAATCGCCGACAACAGCACATGGAAAATGAACTGGGATCTGCATTTCATTTGCCTCAACAGTCTTGCCGCCCTTCTAAGATTTCCATCAGTCGTCTTCCCCATTGTGTGATGAGCCGTTAACGTTATCGATCAGTTGCAAGATGGCACATGCTCGTATCTTTAACTAAGGCAAGGATCAAATGAAGGTAAGCGGTATAGTTGCATTTCTTCACATGTTTTTATTTGTTTGGGCCTTTTTCAGATCACGATTGGGGTGTTTATAGAACCCGGACAGACGAAATAACAACCAAATTTTATCACTTTCTGAAATATTAAATTATCAGCGAAAATGTTGGTGTGACACCTAAATTTTTTTTGTAGTGGAAACTATCTTTCGGTGGGTATCCTTACCAAACTTTTCAAGTTGTTCAGCTTAAATTTCTTTTTCTCGGTCATTGTAGTAGCTGTATAGTGTCTTAGTTCATTTTAGTTTTATTAATTTTCTGGTCTATTGTCTGACTTTTTGACAAAGGAAAATGAAATCCAATATGGCGGATCGATGATGGTTGAATTTGTATTAATTACGTAATTACCGTGTTTACAAATTTACTACTAGGACCAAAATTGAGCGTATATTCTGAAAATAATCCGTTCATGTTGAGAATTTGCAGGCTTGCAAGCCAAACGAAATGTTTCCTATTGGTCAAAAGGACCTTCTGGTTAAAAAAGCGTAACTATTTACAAACAAAAACGATATGTTGAAGTTTTATTTTGAACCAAAATAGAATAATTCCCATATCTTTAAATTTCTTGGTTATTTATTCTAATCTTAGTCCGTTACAATTTGCAACTATAATTAATTTCAAACCGGTGCATGGGCTCCTGTTTAAAATTAAATATTTTTTTTTACTTCCCTTGTAAGATTTGGGCTGGATGGCATGAGGACATTTTCCACTATTTTGTATTTTCTCTTGAAGATTCCCGGGAAAGAATAATGACTATAAATCCGGTTATGATCTGAGACGTATGGAATATTTTAATAACACGTAGTAAGACACTCGCGGGACCTCAAGGGGTGGGTTTTGCCAATGGGGTAGGTGGGGCAGTTTTAAACCTGAAAATATAAAAAGGCTCCAGCGGATTTAGTAAAAACATACTTATCATTTTTGTTTATTAACTTTGTAGGATCGATTGGAATAGGATTTGCAAGACTGTCAACTAATCGCCGACAACAGCACTCGGAAAATGAACTGGGATCTGTGCTTCATACGCCTCTACAGTCTTGCCGGCCCTTCTAAGATTTCCATCAGTCGTCTTCCATTGTGTGATGAGCCGTTAATGCTTATATTGATCACGTTTGCAAGATGGCACAGGCTTAACTAAGCAAGGATCAAATGAAGGTGAGCATATAGTTACGTTTCTTCGCATGTTTTATTTGTTTGGCCTTTTTCAGATCACGATTGGGTGTTTTATAGAACCCTGAGCAGACTTAAAAGAACAACCAAATTTTAACCACTTTTCTTAAATATTTAATCAGCGAAAATTTGTTGTGACACTTTAATTTTTTTTTGTAGTGTAAACTATCTTTCGGGGGCTATCCTTTCCAAACTTTTCAGTTGTCCACAATTTACGGTTCCATTTTAGTAGCTGTATAGTGTTTAGTTCAATTGTTCTGACGTTTTTGAAACGAAATGAAATCCAGTATGGCGGGATCAATGATGGTAGAAATTTGTCCAACAATTACGTAATTACCGTGTTTACAAATTTACTATAGCAGACTATAAATACAAACAAACAACCATATGCTTGAAGTTTTATTTTGAACCCCAATCATACAGAATAGAATAATTCCAATATCTTTAATTCTAGGTTTATTCTAGTCTAATGTATCGTTGTTTATTTTCTCAACAGGCACGCAGAAATTAGAAAAAGACAAGGAAATGACACAATGAAACGTCACAACAGTGAACTCATTAGAGAAGATTTAATACCAAGAAACACATCATGACGTAAGCACGCCTTTCGAATTATAAACTTTAAGAATTCCTCGTTAACATTTTGAGAATTAATCATGGACTGTTCATCACCGCTGTTTATCAATCAATCATCATCATCAATCAATTAATCAATCAATCAATCAATCAATCAATCAAATAATCAATCGATTAATTATTCATGAGGAAAACAACTTTCATTTCTATATCTTTGGACAGCGAACATTTTGTATTCGAAAAAGGCCGAAGGCCGAGGTAAGTTACCTCAAGTAAGTTTCACTCCTGTAAGGAAGGCGTAAAGAGTAAATTAAAGGAGGGTCTAAAGACGAGCTCTTGAAACCTTCTATATATTAACATATTATGAGCTACTGCGGGTAGGATATAGATATTTGCCTTTTATTATAAACAAATGATAGCATGAGTTGTTTGCGTAGTATTTGGTAAGTAATAGTTTAAACTCGCCAAATATCACACTTGCCTAAGCGGCTCGTGATATTTTGGACAATTTTAAAATATTACGAGCCAGTATTATTACCAAATACCACTACAACTCATGCTATTAACAATATCAAATACAAGCCGCAAAGCATGAAAGGTACATGCGGCAAACACTTGTTGTCGCCTTGTCATTTCTTGTGTCATTGTCTTTACTTATCATTATTGCGTGACAATTTTTAAGAAAATGTTGCCCGTATTACTTGGTTTTAAACAGGACAAGTTAATATGGGGCAACATTTTCTTAAAAATTTGTCAAGCAATAATGTTGCATTACAACTTGAAGAGAGTTGTTGTGCGTATTAGCACTAGTGTTGCATGTCGAGGCAACATGTTGCACAACAAAAGACAAACGTAAACATTGTGCAACATGTTGCCGCGATCGTAACACTGGTGGTAATACGAACAACTAATCTTTTTCAAGTTGCAATGCGAGGTTTCCCAGTACCCCTCTTCCAACTCCGGAGTGATTGGAAGAGAGAACTGGGAACAATTGTTTCCCAGTACCCCTCTTCCACTCGGAGTGATTGGAAGAGAGAACTGGGAAACTTGTTCCCAGTACCCCTCTTCCACTCCGAGTGATTGGAAGAGAGAACTGGGGAACTTTGTTCCCAGTACCCCTCTTCCACTCGAGTGATTGGAAGAGAGAACTGGGAACTTGTTCCCAGTACCCCTCTTCCACTCGTCGAGTGATTGGAAGAGAGAACTGGGAACTTGTTCCCAGTACCCCTCTTCCACTCCGAGTGATTGGAAGAGAGAACTGGGAACTTTGTTCCCAGTACCCCCTCTTCCACTCCGAGTGATTTGGAAGAGAGAACTGGGAACTTGTTCCCATTACCCCTCTTCCACTCCGAGTGATTGGAAGAGAGAACTGGGAACTTGTTTCCCAGTACCCCTCTTCCACTCCGAGTGATTTGGAAGAGAGAACTGGGAACTTGTTCCCAGTACCCCTCTTCCACTCCGAGTGATTGGAAGAGAGAACTGGGAAACTTGTTCCCAGTACCCCTCTTCCACTCCGAGTGATTGGAAGAGAGAACTGGGAACTTGGTTCCCAGTACCCCTCTTCCACTCGCGAGTGATTGAAGAGAGAACTGGAACTTGTTCCCAGTACCCCTCTTCCACTCCGAGTGATTGGAAGAGAGAACTGGGAACTTGTTCCCAGTACCCCTCTTCCACTCCGAGTGATTGGAAGAGAGAACTGGGAGGCTTGTTCCCAGTTACCCCTCTTCCACTCCGAGTGATTGGAAGAGAGAACTGGGAACTTGTTTCCAGTACCCCTTCCAGGGTTAATTTATTCATATATTCACTAAATGACAAAAATAACGGTTTTATTTATACGAGCATAAATTGATGCATTATTAATTATTTATTATAGTTGTCACTTACTGTTACATTTAAATTTAGTTTATTCCCAAAGGAAATTTATTCCCACCTCCGTATTTGTCGCATTCCCATCTCTTCTTTTCCGAGGAAAAGATTGTGGCAAGAAGTTTAAGTTTTCATCTACAACCTTCCACTCTTCATGAGGATGATTGACCAGGGAATTCAATTCCTATCCAGAATCCTCCTCTTTATCAAAAGGAAGATATTGGAAAGGAGTGTACTCTCATCCATAATCCTTCACCCTCCCAGAGATAAGAGTTCAAGACTGTTTGATGTCAGTAAGCTACCTTGAACAATCTTCTTTCTCTGGGAGAGTGGATATTGTGGATGGGAGTGAAACTTCCTGCCACAAGGAGGATTGTAGATGAAGCTCAATTCTCTGACACAATCTTCTTCTCTAGGAGTGTGAAAGGCTGTGATAAGAGTTAAACTTCCTTCCACAATCTTCTCCCTCTGGAAGAATATTGGATGGGAGTACAATTCTATCTCACAATCTTCCCCTCAAGTCGAGTGGGTATTGTATCTAAGACAAGAGTTTTTCATACAGTATGAATCATTTTCTCTTGGAGCATCCTCTCCTTTTTGGAGAGGGTAATTGTTTATGGGAATAAACTAAATTTAAATGTAAAAGTAAGGACAACGACACAAGTTTATCCGCATTCACCATTTTGGTTGTGGCGCACATTTTTTTCTAAGGTTTAGTTACTTATCTTATATTGTAAAAGTTTCAAGAGCTTTCTTGGACGAGCCTTTAATCCGCTCTTCACTTTTTTACGTCAATAAAGTTTACTTTAATAACTCTGATTTTCGTGTCTTATTTTACTGATCTGTGAACATTGAACGATGGCTATGTACTAATAGAATGATAGTTCGTTTTCAATTGCAGTTTATTCTCAAGTCATTCTTATTACGAAGTATTCCCTATACCGACCTGTTACCTACACGATAATAAGCTTAGCTCTGTTTGGACAGACAGTTTTCTTACTCTTTTGACCCATAAACTAAACATCCAATGTGAAATATCTATATTGTAAACAACAATTTGGCTAACTTTTTAAAAGAATATCTCATGATGGCTTATTTGCCAGCATCCACTAGTCGTTCCTTTTTCTTCCTGTTTCTTTTGTAGTAATTTTTTTTATCTAGCACTATAAGATCTCAATATTTGTATCAATCATTTCTTTATCTCTCCATGGATTACTTGTAGTAAATGCAACTTGAAAATGTTGTTGTACTTGTCTGTGACGCCGTAGCATTAGTTTGACATTGTTCATTTTCGTGGCTTTTCATCTTGGAGCACCTGCTGACAAGGACAAACAAATGATATATTAGAACGTTACGTGAAAGAAAGATGTGCGCACTCTGTTTGGTTTTTTATATTACTTCGAAAAAACATTTTTTTTCACCGGGCTGACAGGCATCCAAAATGCGCCACCACAGCGCGGGAGAAGATAACTTTTTCAATTTTTCGAAACTGAAATATGTTGAACCAATCAAAACTTATATTGAATTGAATTTTGAACTTTCCCGCCATTTTGTTACTAAAAATAGCACAAATGATAAAATTTGAAATGTCATAACTTTCCATTTCCTTTTTCAGTTTTTGAAATCGTCATGTTATGCTCTTTCAGAAGCTGGAGTAAAATATTTAATAATAATAAATCAAAATTTTGGCGCCAATTTTGTGACGTCATATTCCCGCCAAAAATAAAAAAAATTGGAAAACGAAAATCTTGCGTACCTGTGTAATAAGGCAATCTATTATGGTGCAAAATGTGAGGCCAATTGGATAAAAAGTGAAAAAGTTATTTTCTCCCGCGCTGTGGTGGCGTATTTTGGATGCCCGGTATGATAATTCATAATGAGGCATTTTGCCTAACCAGTGAATGAAAAAGTTCGTGCGAAAATTTTATCAATGTTATAATTAAGCAAAATAATGGTTTACAATTTAACCTTTAATCCCCAAGAGTGATCAAAATCTAATATCTCCTTGCAATATCAATAGTTTCTTGGAGGTTGTAGTTACCACTCACAATACATCGGAGAAACCAAACGACATCTACAAGACCGTTTTAATGAACACAGGCTAAGCAGATAAACGTAAACTGACAGCCATTTCTGAACCTAACCATTCAAATACCGACATGCTGCTAAAATCAAAAGTGACTCCGTAAGAAAACCATCAAACCGCTAGCAATGAACAGACGTGATCAATTGCAAGTTCATAATTTCTCCTGTCACATATATTATCTTTGTAAAGTCTCCACTGAAATATTCCATTTTATGAAAAATCATAACGTTATACATAAGCTGTACAGTACATAGTACTTATTCAATCTGTAATTGTTTCTTCCATTAGCAGTTTTTAAATCTATACTGCACAAACTTAACTGATTTTAGCTTGTTTATTAACACAAATCTGTTTGTTTACAAATATCAAGTGAAAGCGCTGATTTAGGTTTTAGTTTTTTAATTTTGTTGCACGTATCTTTAAGTTCCACACTAAAATCAAATTGATTGAATGAAATAAAACAATTAGCCTGCGTGAACATAAAAATAAGAAAACAATAGTCTCATTTTCAGCCATTATTTTGCGTTGCCACACAAAGTTCCTCTTTTAAGAACTCGTCCTCAGCTACAAAAGTTAAGCCCTCCTTAGACTACGAGTAGTCCCTCATTTTTTCTCAGAGATCGAGTGGGCGAGCGCGCGCAAAGCGCGTGGAATCACCTCCCGCGAGAAGACGCGATGTGAGGCGGCGAGAAAAAATGTCGCGTCTTCTCGCGGGAGGTGATTTCCACGCGCTTCGCGCGCGCTCGCTCGCTCGATCCCTGAGAAAAAATGAGGGACTACTCGTAGTCTAAGCCCTCCTCGGCGGGGTTAGTTTTCGGATGGCCTGGAAATAAATAGTTCGTGTTGTTAGTCGGCTTCCTATTGTTCTTTTCCTTCATACACTACTTTCATTTCTCTGAGTTTCTTTTCGCATCAGTGATTTATTCACAGTCAAACTTATTGCGTTATATTCAAACAATGGAAAATCACAAAAATTACATTCATAAATTAAATGACCCTCTTCTCAAACGTTTAAAAAGATGTTTTTTTTTTACTTTTTAAAAGCATTTCGGATATTCTAATAAAATAATAACTAAAGCATTGAGAGTGAAAACATATGCTTTTGGTAGCAAAATAAATCTGTTTTTCTTCACGCGAGCACATTTAAATTTTTGGCAATTTGTCTTCTTACCTACTCTATAATCTCTGAGTTTGTTGATGTTTTCCATGTAAGCGGTGGAAACAGATTTTAGAAAATTGCTAGGCAAATTGTTTTTGAATTGTATCATGCCCATGAATTGATTTCGATTATTTGTGATATACCTGCTTTATGTGAGGATTATCGTGGTTTCTGTTGGAAACACTGCATACAACATGATTGATTCTCCCCCTTACAATCACTGTACAATAGTTGCTTCAATCTAATCTTCGAAAATATCAAGCATTACCCTAAAATAAATTTAGCCAAGCAATGTGCTATGCTTATATAGGTTCTACATATTACCCGCGCGTCTCAGAACCGGATTTCTCCGTATTCCTTCCGGTATCTTAACCCTACTCTGCAGGTCAGAAAGTGCCAATCCCCCTATATATCTCCAAGAGTATTAATGCTATTGTAATGGAACTTATACGCATGGTATGTAAATATTCAAATGTTTACTGTAGTGACGGTTATGTATCAATTATGACGTAATATCAGGTCAAAATGACGTCATGCATTGCAAAAAAATCCATAATCTTGGATCCGCCATGTTGGATCGATTTCTAAATTTAAAAAACATGTCAGACAATCTCCAAAATCGACTTGACAAAAAAAAAAAAATATATAACTGGAATTGAAATCTTGCTTAGCGAAAGTGCTCAATGCTTTAGGGCAGAGCTTAATATTATGAGTCAAAGAGGATCCGTAAGATTTCTGTTACTCCGAGTTTCACGCCTTGGGGCGATCGTCAGACAGTATTTTATTACGGTGAAAAATATACCTTATATACAATAATTTATGGTAATATTACAGCGTGTGAAGTTTATAATTAGTATACTATTGTATTCATGTGGGGTCTACTTTGCGTCAGCAGAAAATTTTACATAATCAAAGCCGATAACTCAACACTATTAAACAAAGATCCGAACTCATCTCAAAATGCCGCCACGAAAACAAATACTATCTATCAAACTTCAAAGTAGACCCCACATGAATACAATAGTATACTAATTAAACTTCACACGCTGTAATATTACCATAAATTATTGTATATAAGGTATATTTTTCACCGTAATAAAATACTGTCTGACGATCGCCCCAAGGCGTGAAACTCGGAGTAACAGAAATCTTACGGATCCTCTTTGACTCATAATGTATATATAGATGTTATTGAACTAGCGTGAGGTCCGTATTGGGAAAATATTGGTCGAGTTCTTTTTGCAAGTTTATTGGACCGAGCCGAAGGCGAGGTCCATAAACTTGCAAAAAAAGAACGAGACCAATATTTCCCAATACGGACCGAACAAGCTAGTTCAATAAAGTTTTTATTATAATGGCTTTTTAAAAAATTTGCTGAGAAATTAGTGCAACCATTCTCGGCTAACGCGCGCGCGCCAAAGCTAAGCATATTCTTGCATTTTTCAGGCCACTTTTGCGAAAAGTTTAACCAAAATTGTCCGCCAGACATGAGGAAAAATTTTTCTTCGTAATAGAAAACAGTTTTCTTTTGCTCAATGTTTCATAAAAGGAATTTGGCGAAATGAGTTCGTGAGCGGTCCATCTTTGCGGTCCGTATTGCAAAATTCGGACCGCTCAGGGAACCAATCAGAATGTTCCTTTTCATCGTGAACCAGTTTGCCATATAATAAATATATATATATATAATACTAAAACTGTAAAAAGTTTGAAGAAACTCTTCATAAAACTCGAAAATCTCATTAAAACCGTAAATTGAGCTGAAAAACAAACAAACAAAACAATTTGGTGTAAGAGATACCTTGTAAAAACATGATTGCGAGTCACGTGGTCAGACAATTGACACAGAATGTTCTCGATAATTTTTAGGCAAAGTCATTAAGTTTGGCGA